>ML779754.1:1149274-1172619 GCA_009831015.1 Picea engelmannii | reverse complement strand
ATCCTTCTAGAAGCGGAAGCTTCTATTAGGTCTTCTTACATCCGCCTAATTCTCTTTTATTGAAAGGTCTTATTAATATTGACCTTTATTACATCCGAATACATTAATCTACCCATGTGCGGGTTAGGACCTTAACACCTTCTTATTAAAATTCACTAAGAAACTGGCATTGTAAATGAAGTTTGGTGTTGAAGATAGTTTATACATCACCAATATGTGTTCCGGTCGAAATGACCCAACAACTACCTTCTGAGAATTGAAAATAGTTTTAGTTGGGATATCCACATGATCTAGTGCCCATTTAATCATGTCATTGTAGGGTAAAAGACTTGGCCTTGTTGCTACCTTATGCATCTCTGACTGAGCAATAGTCTTGTATTTGGTAAATAAGTCTTCCTTTTCATTGTTGCTTGAATCATCAGGGAAGTTTACCAGTTGGTACTGTAGGATGTTGAATACATTCATCCAGGTTTTAATTTTGTTTATACTTCTGGGTGAGGTGTTGGAGAAAACCTATGAACTCTAGCCTGAACTCTCACTAGTTTCTTTAGCTTGTTTTCGTGGAGGCATGGTAGAAGTTCTTAAAAACCTGCTATTTGTCACAGAAAATGCACAGGACTGAGTATCTTGTTAAGCAATCTCTACCAAAATGTGAATTTAATTGAAAATGAAAAAAGTATTTCTTGCCTTAGACGCCTCAACCTGCATATACCTCCACTGACAATATGTTTAATTCTTTTAATAAAAATATTTGGGTATTAAAGAAGGATCTTATTTGAAATCATTTCCCTAGGCTGGTCATTTAATAACATTAATGGTCAATTTTCGTGATCGAAAAAGTATAAATCAAATTTGAAATCACCCGTATCACAATCAACATAAACTCAATGATTAAATTAATTTTTTTGATTTTAATACTAAATCGAGTTTATATGAATAATAAATTATGTTTAACCTTGATCCACTTCAGGATTTTGGGTCCCGTGCTATCCTACTTTTGTTCAAGCTATAACCCCGAACTGCAAAATCGTGATTGATTAATTAATCTTAATCATGTTTAACTTTTGTAAATAATCACGATTAATTAATGATTTCACGATTTCGGATGTCGGGAGTTTAAGTTATCATTCGAGGCAGGATTCCCGAAACATGAAGTTGTGATAAGATTAATTATCATTAACCATTTTAATTGTTTAATTAACTCGATTTAATTTAAGCTAGTTTCTCGACTTCACATATCGGGACTTTGGAGTTCTTTGTATGTCTAACTGTTAGTATTGCAAAACCCCAAAACCCGATACTTTGAAGGCTATCTTATTGATTTTGAATTTTTAATGAAAGGGCGGCTCCATGACTTTTTAAAGGATTTTAGACCATTAGATTAATCGAAAGATTTTATCGAGGGTGGTATCCAAGTGCGCATTTGTCCTTATTTAAACAAAAATGAATTTTTTTAAGTCTAAAGTTTTAGAAAAATATATATGTTTCAACAATAACTTTTACTTTGCATTTATTAAATATTATGAAATTGCTAGTGTGAAACCCTAGGAGAAAACAACATGTTATTGTCCTTATCTCAATAACTATACAGCTACTTGATTTTGCTAGAAGACACCTTCATTGGAGCATATGCTAGAGCCCTACCTTAGTATAACTATAGTACCTTTGCTTCATTAAGCTTTATTTGTTCCAAGCTTGACCTAAAGAAGAAGGAAAACCACTATGGACAAGGGTTACCTACTTCCTAGTGGTCATTTTCCTTCTAGGCTTTTGGATGATTGAGGCCTTGGGTTACCAACACCTTAACCATCCTCCCTCTTGTCTTTAGTTCACTTACTATCATTTGTTTCCCTCAATATTTCTGCTGCAAAAGTAACTCCATTAAGCCTAAAGGAATTAGTTTATACCTTACATTTGATTGATTGATGAAAACAACCCTTAAACCTTCTACTTCAATCTCTTTTCTAACCATTCCTAAGATTAGATTAGACTAACTTACTAACTGTCTTGTTGCTGTTACAAAAGTAAGATACAACCATATATGACAACAATAAAATCTCCTAAAAGCAAGTGTTAGAGATGATTTTACATTGCCTTCTTTGCTTCTGACAAATACTAGCATATTGCCAATTTTAGGTTATCATTTTGGGTCATTATTGAAGCTTGTTTAAGGCATAATTGTGAAGCTATCATTATATATACATTGATGTTATAAATTTATGTTGCTTCATCTTTATTATCAACTTATTTCTTTTGTTCATAGTCCAAGTTTTTATGAAGCACTAATATTGATTGGTACTTGAAAATAGTGTTTTCTTGTTGTCTTGTTCTGCATGGGTACACTTAAGAAAATCTTTGCTTCATCTCATTAAAACTTTGGGACTTTATGATCAGTGTGACTTTTGAGAGGGGAAAAATTTTTCTTGATACTATTACCTTTGCCTTAACAAACCCCCAGGTCACCAGGGACGTCTCCCCTGGGATTTCACCCCTAAAGAGAAAGAGGTGTCTTATCTAGGTGACAGTGATAGGACAACCTCTAGCTATGCCAATTTATTGTTCACTTGCCTTTGGCTTTTGGGCAAGTACAAATTGTGTGATAACATTTTGGCACCTCTGCTGGGGAACACTAAGTCAATTATCCTCAAAGACAACACTTTTCGGTAAGCCTTTCCTCAAGATCCTTTTCCTTACAAAGCTTACCTGGTGACTCCACCGAGGGTGATCCCCTCATAGCTTTTATAGTTTCAAGAAAACTATCTAGCAACTCCACAAACCTCATAGAGGTATACTAATCCTCCCAAGTCCTTTAGAATAAAACCTCCCAAGAACACTCTTGTAGTAAAATAATTATTTGGAGGCAATCTTCCTTTGAACATGATGTCTAGCATAGTAACTCAAACTGTTAATCCAAACTTAGCCAATAAAAAGAAGCAATGGTCATCCAATCTCTTCAAATCACTACACATGACAAGTATACTAGGATTCCCTTGGAAAATACCCCCTAAGTATGAGAAATGGTTGCCTAAATTCACTGGTAATGATGTAGTTGGTGCCGAGGATCATATGAGTAATTTTTGAGCCTTCTTTCAACTTCATGCCATTAGTGATGATGCTGAGGATCTAGCTATGAAATTATTCTCTGCTACCCTCCATGATGGCACTAGATGATGGTACAATAGTCTCCCTGATGCTAGTATTAAAACCATGGATAGATTGGAGGAAATATTCCTCAAACAATGGAGTGTCAAGGAAGACCCCAACATGATGTTGATAATGATGAATAACCTCATAAAAAAAGAGAATGAAACCGTTAGAGAATTCCATGAAAATTTTGAAAATTTGATGCAAAAGATCCCAATGAGCCATCACCCTTATGATAGTTTCCTTCTCTTTCTCTATATCAACCTTTATAGGAAAGTTGGGATATCTCCTAAGAGATAAATCCCCTAAAACAATCCAAGAAGCCCAAGATGTAGCTACAAGGATTGAAAATAACCTTTCATCATTTAGAGTTGAGCCTTTCTCAGCCCCAAGAGTCAGAATGGATGTTAAACCTAAGATAGTCCACAATGCTGAACCTACCTAAGACATTAGCGCTAGGTTGGAAAAGATACAAATGAATGTAGATGGCATGGTAAAAAACCAAGAACTAATGATGAATATGATTGTCAACCTAGAAAGAACTCAACAACAAGCTCCTCGAGTTCCTTACAATGGGAAATTTCAGAAAGTGAATCAAGTTTTTAGACCAAATAATGATCAAGAGGTCCCCAATACTTTAGCCCATGCAAATGTAGTAGATGAAAACCCTTGGTTCTTACAATGCAGAGATTCACATTGGGAGCATGGGTGTCCTTTCAACAATGGTGATCATGACCAAGTAAACATTGTTAATCATACCATTGAAAATCCTCAATATTGCCTCAATGTCACACTTGAAGAGCATCAAGAAGGCATAAAGGAAGCAACTAGGAAGGCTAGGATGGAGGTGATAAATAACCTTGACCAAGAATCAATAGAAAAGTTGAAGAAGCAAGAATTCCAATTATATACCAGGCAAAAAAGAATAAACCAACCTCTCTCTACTAGTCATGCGATTTCACAGACAAGACCTCCACCTATGAACATACTTCTTCCTAAGAATCCTCCCAAGACTGACAAAGTGGATTTGAACTTTGACTCTGAAGGTGCACTAGAAAAAATGCACATGACCATTCCATTAAGAGAAGTAAAAAAATTCCCATCTGTTATCACATAAGGTTGCCAAGGGCCATAGGTGTGTGTCGATATTCCCGAGTCTGTAGTCTTACCTTGTCTCTATCCTTTTCGCAGACCAAATATTAAGTTTTTCCCCCTTCGGCTTGTAAATCATTCTCTATTTTCCCTTGTTCATTTGTGTGCCCTGTTTTCCTTAAATATCTACCCGAGTGAAATCTTGGCCCCAACCCCTCTATTTTTCTCCAAGGGAGAGCACTCATAGCCTGTGTTTCAGTCACTGGTCTCTCTGTTTTCTTAGCTCACCATCCAAATTCTTGATAGTGCAGGCCGCAACCATGAACACAAAGCACAACTTTCTTAATAGGCTGTTTCATAATGAAGCACAAGTAGAAGGCAGTTTTAATCTTTCAACGATGGAGATTCCAAGAACAGTCTAGATCAACGATTCACGAGTGTTCAGGAGTGAAAAATTGCGTGAAGTATAGCGCCAGAGAAAAAGGCCCTGAAGTCAATATGAACCCTTGATCTTAAAGGGGACAGGTGGCAGTTGATCCAAGCCTTTGGGGAAATGAGCTTCGGGATATTTGAAATGAGAAATACTTAGAAATCCTGAAGATCCAAAGTCTTGACGACCCAAAACGCCAAAGTACCAAAGGCCCCGAAGTCTAGAAGACCCGAAGCATCGAAGTCTCGAAGAACCAAAGCACGTGATGCACTCTCATCAGGCATGACATGTGGCACTCTTTCCAGGTCTTTCAGTCACATCCATGCCACCCTCCTTATCATGACACATCAGAAGATTTGACATCATATGATGTCATCTGGACCATCCATCAGCAGGACATGTGGCATAAATCCATGAGCTCCGGCTAAAGGCCCGGAGTAGTCCTCGACCGTTCAATTCATGAGAACACGCATCAATATATCGTCATCTTCGGGTAAAAGCTTTGGGGATCCCAGGTTTGAGATTTGATTTTCCTGAAGCTCGGAGACATGAATGGATTTCATCCAAAGATCTCTAAAGGGCCACATGTCATCAAATCCATGGCTCTGGGTAAAAGTACTTGGAAGCCCAGGTTTGAGATCTGATTTTCCCATTGTCCGAAAACCTGAAAATCATCTCTATTGTTGATCTCAGAGAGCCATGCGTCATCAGATCCCTATCTCTGGAGAATTTGCTTGGAGCAAATAAAGTTTGACTGTTGAAAGTCCCGAAGCCCAAATCATGAAGCAGATCTCGGCCGTTGATTTAAAAAGGGAAGATCTGATCCATCAATCTAAAAGGTGCCAGAGTTGGGTCGTTGATCAGGAAGCCTCATATCAGATAAAAATATCAATGGTCACGCTCCATTACGGGTTCGGAAGGTGTGCACATTTTAAAATTTCAAGGGTGGGCCACAATCAGAACCGTGGTTTTTAGAAAGGGACGCGTGGTAGTACATGGAAAATTGTGGGGACAAAATTAGTTTGTTTTCAAAACACCCTTGGTCATGCCCGCAATCACGCAATTGCGTAGGGTCATGGCCCTAGGGAACATTAAGGAAGGTGTAGGTGAACAGGATCTAGCCCCTGAGCCCTGGAGAGCCAAATGCATGGTAGCCGTCAGCACAGACAGGTGGCACCCTTATGGTATTGACACGTGGCCCTCGTTTCCAACGTGCTTAGACACACCTCTAGCCCATTTCGAGTGACACTTATCACCTCTCTGTCCATGACACGTTAGCATGGAAGTGACAGGTCATCCTCTAGGAAGTGTTATTGTTCAACGTCCAAATAGTGCCCCTCCCCTAAGGTAAAATTTGGCAGATTCTGAAGTTGGTGGGAAGATGTGGGGCAATGGTGCCAAATCTAGTAGATGCTCCCAGATTGCAGATCAAGATCAAATATACAACCACAACCCATTGCGAGTATGAAACATGCTAGGATGATAATTTTCTTGAGTAGTCCCCGCAATTGAAACCATGGTATGAAGAATGCACTGCGTGGAAAAATGTGGTGGATTGCGGACCTTAAAGAAGTCTGAACCCAAACCACCTCTGAGTGGCCCCGTAATCACATGTGTATATGACATCCTATCTGAGAGTAGCACGTGGATGATCCCTCAGCATTGACTCTCATTCAATCTCTGAGAAAAGGCAATTAATGAAAATAGAGCTGGTGGTTGAAACCTCAGCTCACTCCATAAATGGAAGGCATGGAAGGCCCAACCATGGGGTCTAAACCATCAGCTTGTGGTACCCCTATGGTTAGATTTTATTACAAAACCCATGCTGATTTGAGCTTGCGTCTGACAGAGGGGTTCATGTTCAGTCTGACAGAAGAACTCACCGATGCAAAGATTTGATTTTTGTGACCAGGTCATACTCTTGGTAGTGGCGTATTGTTCTGAGTATAAATATATAGTTTTAATATTTTGTTAAGGTCGTCAACTATTTTGTTAAGGTCATAAAAACTGTGCTAAAACACTCAGGCATGGAGAATCCAGTTGAGGGTTGTTATGATGTTGTAATGTAGGTTTGATTGTAGTGGTATCGTGACCATTTTTAGTCATCTTCCTTGTGATATTTTCCCCTCTTACACTGAATGGCTCAGGCATGGAGGATCCAGTCGAGTTGTTGTAGCTGGATGGTGATGTAGGTTTGATCATTGTGCTGTTGTGATTGTGTTTTTTGGACATATTTCAGTGTCTAAAGCTTGAGCTTAAGAGTGATCTTGAGTCTGAGTTTTTCTTCTCCAAGTTGCTTAAAGGCCTGATGCCCATAGTAGTCTTTTCCACCTTTCTTACTAAGTCTTCCCTCTGCTCACACTTAAACTCAATTCACTGATTGAATTTAGTTGTGTCCCTCACTTCCTTGTGCATTTCTTGTCCAGTCCCATGTTGAACATCATTCATATATTGAGTTTTTTCCATTGACCTCAACTCATATAAAACCCACATCCACCAAAAAATCTGATGGGTACTGGGCTTATCCTCTCGCAATCTGAGGGTGACTTTCATTGCTAACACCATATGTAAAGGAAAGGTTCAATTTTTTTTCAAAAGTTCAGATGGACTGATGGACCCTCCTATCATGTTACAAGCAGATCACTTTAGGGTTCAATATGATGGACATCCACCTTTCTTCATGATCTTGTTGATTAATAAAAAATTCCTTAACAACTGTATGCTTGATTTAGGGGCAAGTGATAACATGATTTCTTTGAAGGTCATGGAAAGATTAGGCCTAAAGGTCACACGTCCTTACATGAATGTGTGCGGTTTTGAGTCCAGGGCCATACCTACTCACGAGGTAGTTGAGAATGTTGAAGTATGCCTTGGAAGATACCCCAAGAGAGTGATCCACATGGCTATTGTGGTGGTGGATGTCTCAGATGTGTGGGGAATTCTATTGTCCAAAACTTTTTCTGGAATGTTGGGAAGCACCTTGGAGATGGATCTTACTTACATTAATGTGCCTATGAATGATGGAACAATAATCCGCTTCCCAAATGTGCCAATGACCAAGGTCCATATGAAAAAAATTGATGATGATATTGGAACTAGCGAGACACATGAACCAATCAAAGAAAGTATTCTTGTATTTTCCCCTGATGATTTACCTTTCTCTTCAGAGGAAGAATTTTATCAAATACAATGGTTGAAGAAAGAGGAGTATCAACAACTCCTAGAAAAATATAAGGAAAATGAAGTTGGGGATGTCAAGTTATTAAAGAAAGGAGAATATGACATACTGATCTAACCATCCGAACAAGAAGTCTTCACAGCAAAATCCCACCGTCCTCCCTCAAAACAATATAATGGAGTTATACAAGAAACAACCAAATTTAAGACCAAGGATTACAAAGAAGGAGATACGGTCTAGATGTGGGATACACAGAAGGGAGAGCCTACTAATGTCAAAGGGAGTGCACAATTTTGGCTTGGACCCTTCAGATTCAGAAGGAATTCAGTCAATGATGCCTACTATTTATGCATGTTGGAAGGAAGAAGACTTCCATTACTGGTTAGTGGACACCTCCTCAAACCCCATTAGGGGGAAGAGACTTGAATTCACAGGTAAGAATAGGTAAGTAGGTAAGCATTTTGCATTCATTGTATATACCATATGCAGTTAATGCTAGAGTAGTTGTATTCCCATTTGTACATATGATTGCTTACTTGTATTTTATTTTATCATATATGATCCAGGGGTGATATCACCACCCCAAATGATTACTGATCGTTTATGTTGAGATCTAGTAGGAAACATGTCATACTAGAGATGTTGAGGTTCTCATGCACTTTATGGTGAGCACATGTCCTTGATTTGGAGCCATATGTTATCCCCTATCCTAGCGATAACTAAGGATATTATGTCTCAAGGCCCATAGGTCCTAGAAATTGAGTACCGAGAGCCATATTGACTTGAGCTTGGCCTTGGAGAGCCCATCCTTCTTCTTGAGCACCTCCATTCTGTCAACAACAACAACATCCATTCCATCGACATGGTTCTGAGGTAGCAGTGGGCTTTTCTCCATGAGGTAATGAGTCCGAGTATCATGGTATGTGTCACTTTGATTCTCAAAGAATTTGAATATATGCATTTAATTTTCTTTTGCTTCATGATGTTTTCTTGGACATTATTCCTTTTAACTTGTCCATACCTGGGGGGGATGAAATAATTCCCTAGCAAGTTGGTTACCTTAGGAGTGAGTTGCCACTAGGTGGGTTTATGAAAGGTCATCATCCATTCCTTCCATACTTATCACTTTTCATCATCTTCCCTCTCATCTATCCCCTACACTGGTTCAGGCATTGGGTTTTCCAAGCTAGCAAGGGTTATACCTTGCCTTTTGGGAAGAAGGGGCTAAATTCCTAGAGGGTAAACGTAGCTGGAAAAATTGCAAAGCCAAAGATTAAACCTTGATATGCTTCTCCCAGGGATCCCCAAGAAATCAATAAAAGGCTTCTCAACAAGAAAAGGCGGGACCCATAAAAAGATAAAACTCAATACCTAGTTGGTGGATAGGGGGTCTCATCACGAGCCTTCATGTTAGGTACATGGACATGTAGTGGCATGAAACTACTATTCATCTCGTCACCACACTAGGGTAGTGATGGAACACCCCCACCTCAACGAGTTCTGCGTGACCTCCCGGTCTTAGGATCATTCTAAATCTCCCCGAGAGTCTGATTGACTCTTTGATTTCCCCTCAGGAAATCACTCACACACACTAGTGTGTAACCACAGGTCCTTCTTTGGAGCTATGCCCAAGTGAAGAAACACTAAGCACCAACTCACTCCCACGTGATCTCTGACTATGACCACAACCTTTACCCAAACATGTATTTTGGCTTTCGCGACATCGTGATTCTAGATGCGATTCCTCCAGTCTCGACAATCCCCAAAACCCAAAAATTCCCAAGGGAAATTGATTCCTCCCTTGAATTTACTTTGACGTGACCTATGACTATGAGCTGGGGCCAAATATTTTCGGCACCTAGGATTTCACGTATCAACGTTTTTCTATGCAACAAATTCTTTCGATGACTTCCGAAATTATGACAACCCCTTGCCACGGATCAATGACTCTTAGATCTCCTACGATCTGATGATCCTAGTTCTTTCAGGACCTCATGAATTAGGAGTTTGCGACTCTCGATTTCAAGTCACAACTTCCTTCACTTCTTGAATTTCGAAACAACGAAATTCAAGGATGTGAGATCAACGACTCCTTTGGATCCTAATCCATCGACCACTATTCCTCTTGAGCTTATGAGTGATGATAAACACTCAGCCTTAATCTCTCCACTGGCCTGCGAGATCCAACATTCCACGACAAATTGACACTTCTCCTTGAAGCGACTTCACCATCCATTCCAGCTTTCAATATTCCTCTGCTGAATGCTCTGACATCAACTCTTCTGAGCTTCCTCCTTGTTGAGTAACTTCGACACTCACCTTCCCTTGAAATCTTCAAGGTTCTTTCCCTCCTGATATTTCTGTCATAACCTCAGGGGTTTCCTTAGGGATCTTGCATGAACTCCTTGCGACATTCATAAATAACCTCTGGTTATTTGATCCTTTGACTTTGTGCACTCCTTGCAACAACAGTCCTGCAACCTTACTCCTTGGTTGATAAAGTCTGAGACTTCAATCTGCCTGGGCATGCCTTGCATGACTCTGTGCTGTGTCTGCACTTCCACTGGTATGAGGACAATGATATCCCTCTTGATATTTCTAAGATAAAACTGAGACCCTCGTCAACACACACCTTGTGGATGTTCACTGCACTCTTTGCAGGATTTCTCAGGAAGAAAAACAATTGAAACTCATACTTCCCTTCTCTCAAACTTCATACATTCATCATGAAATCAAAAGCATGTACATAGTATTGAAATAAATGCATAACATAAGATATAAGAAACTGCATACATACCATTCAACAAATGCAAACAATAAGCATAATAACACCATGAACATGAGTCAAAGCTTTATTATATTAACTCAAGTATTCTTGTACATGGGTTCTTCTCTGTGTTCTTACTCTCTGCAACTCTACAACTTACTCAACTGATACAATTGGGAATGATACAATGATACAAGCGAGGGTATCTTTTTTTATCCATTTTCTCTCCTACACTACAAGCTATCTAATCTGAAATAAAAGCTACAACAACTTTTCATAAATTACAATAAATGCCTCTTTATCTGACAGATGTGAGAAACGCTCAAGATTTGTTTAGAATCTCCAAAACATAAATGTAAATACGTCTCTCAACTATTACATTAATGTCTCTTCATTTAAATTTAAAACATTTTCAAAATGTGCGCTGGTGCATATCTAGCTGTCTTCTACCTTTGCGCTTGCTTTGCTGGCTGCTTACGATGCTCCTGTATTATACTCCTCTGGCTAGAAAATTCATGAAATCCTATTCATGATCTCCTGCAGTGTCTGTCCGTGTCTTCGGATATCTTCTTCAATATCCCAACTGGCATCTTCAATCAGATGTCTTTTCCATTTGACCAAATATTCAAAGTATGTTTTCCTTCGGGTCTTCTTCCTGGCTCTATGATCAATAATCTTTTCCATCTGTGGCCTTTCAGATATAGGCATATGTTTAACCCATTGGAATTCCTTCTGATCCTTAGATCTCTATGTTCTAGTTTCATCAGTTCTGTAAGGATACAGATTGGCTATGTTGAAGATGGGCGATATTCCTACCCTATCCGGTAATTCAATCTCATAAGCGTTTTCTTCAAACTTTCTTATGATCTTACATGGTCCAATTTTATTCATCTTCAGTTTATTGTACGTTCCTATTGGGAACCTTTATTTTCTGAGATGTGCTAAAACCAAATCACCTACTTCAAACTGAATTTCTCTTCTGTGTTGATCTACTCTGCACTTATATTCCTAGTTGGAAATTTTCAATCGCTTCTTAATCTTGCTGTGGAGTTCTTGCATTCCTGCTGCAAAATCCTTTGCACTAGCACTTCTGAATTCACTCTTCTCTAAGTCTCTCAAATCAGATACTCCTCTCAGATGCATTCCATACATGATCTGGAATGGGCTCTGTCCTGTGCTCCAGTTTGGTGAATCATTATATGCAAATTCCACTTGTGGCAGAATCTGGTCCCAGTGATGTTCAACCACCAAACTCCTTAATAAATATCCCAAGATTTGGTTTACTACCTCAATTTGTCCATCCGTCTGAGGATGATACACTGAGCTAAAAGATAAATTAGTCCCCAAATTTTTCCATAGGGTCCTCCAAAAATGACCAACAAATTTGGTATCCTTGTCTGATACAATACTCTTAGGTAAGCCGTGAAGTCTAACAACTTATTAAAAAAACAGATTTGCAATGTGAGTTGCATCACTGGTTTTCTGACATGGTATGAAATGTGCCATTTTATAAAATCTATTAACTACCACAAAGATTTAATCACACCCTCTTTGCATCCTTGGCAGCCCTAACACAAAATACATACTTACCGCATCCCATGGCCTCTCTGGTACTGGTAATGGTTGATACAACCCTGTATTCTATCTCTTTCCCTTCACGTGCTGGAAAACCTTGCATTTGTTCACAAATTTCTTGACATCTGTCCTCATCCCTGGCCAATAGTATGATCCATTTAATTGTGTGAATGTCTTTTCATGGCCGAAATGTCCAGCCAGTCCTCCACTATGTTTTTCCTTCAAGAGGTTCTCTCTCATAGAACTCTTTGGAATACATAACTGATTACCCCTGAACAACAGTCCATTCTGAATCATATATTCAACCCATTGGCTTCTGTCTCTGAGAATTGGATTCTCACATGCTTCATAGGCTTCTTTAAAATCTAAATCATCCTTGTACATATCCTTGAGGTTATCGAAACCTAAGGTCTTTACTCTGGAATCTTGCAGAATCAAGCATTTCCTACTCAAAGAATCAACAACTTTGTTAGCAGTTCCAGAAATATGCTTTATAACAAAAGTAAAATTCTGCAAGTATTCAACCCATTTTGCATGCTTCTGGTTCAGTTTCTCCTATCGAGTTATGAATTGTAAAGCATGGTTATCGCTATACAAGACAAACTCTTTCGAAACCAAGTAATGTCTCCATTTTTTCAATGCCTGTATGACTGCATAGAACTCTTTATCATACGTGGAATATTTTAGCTTAGCCTCATTCATATTTTCACTAAAGTATGCAATCGGCCTGTTGTCTTGGCTTAAGACTGCTCCAATCGCAAATCCACTTGCATCACATCTCACTTGAAAAGTCTTGCTGAAATCTGGTAGAATCAGAACTGGCTGTTCCGTTATCTTATCTTTCAACAATTTGAAACTTTTCTCCACTTCTTCTCTCCAATGAAAAGATTTATGTATTTTCTTGACTGTGTCCATCATTGGTGCACATATTCCATTGAAATTTCTAATGAAATTTCTGTAAAAACTAGTCAATCCATGGAAGCTTCTAACTTCAAAGATACTCTTTGGTGATGCCCAATCCCTGATTGCTTTTACCTTCTCAGGATCCATTTTCAACTCATTTGAATAGATCACAAAACCCAAATAAATGAGTTATGTCTTCATGAAAGATGACTTCTTTAGATTTATCAACAATTTCTCTTGCTATAACCTCCTCATTATTGCAGCCAAACGCTCCAGATGTTCCTCTTCAGTCTTACTGAAGATCAATATATCATCAAGATATACGATTACAAACTTTCCTATGAAATCTTTCAAGACTTCATTCATTAGCCTCATAAAAGTACTGGGTGCATTTGTCAAGCCAAATGGCATGACAAGCCATTCATACAGTCCTTCATTTGTTTTAAATGTTGTCTTCCATTCATCACCTTCCCTCATTCTAATCTGATGATATCCACTTTTCAAATCAATCTTTGAAAAAACTTTTGCTCCACTCAAGCAATCCATCAAGTCATCCATCCTGGGTAAAGGAAATCTATACCTGATGGTGATTTTGTTTATAGCTCTCGAGTTAGTACACATTCTCCAACCACCATATTTATTTGGGATTAACACTGTAGGAACAATGCATGGACTCAAGCTTTCTATGACTAACCCTTTGTCCATCAAATCCTAGACTTGTCTTTTGACTTCTTTATTCTCCTGTGATGTCAATCTATACGTTGCCTTATTTGGTAAACTTGCTCTAGGTATAAGTTCAATGTGATGACTTATGCTCCTGATGGGTGGAAACAAACAAGGTAATTCTTCCACCACTATATCAACACACTCCTCTAGCAGTTCCTGAATTTCTTTTGGTAAATCATCTATTTTGGTACTGGTCAAGATGACTCTGGGTTTTCTTACCACAACAAACTGCATGTCTTCCTCTTTCTTGACTTCATCAAGAAGCTCCTTCCCACTCATGAGAAGTATGGTATTGTTCACCTCCTTGTCTTTAATTGGTGGCAACATATGTGTCCTACCATTCTTCTCCAAGTTGTAAGTGTTCTTTCTCCCATCATGAACAACATTTCTGTCATATTGCCATGGTCTCCCCAACAAAATATGACTGACATCCATGGGAAAAAAATCACATAAAATTTCATCCTTATATCCCCCTATTTTAAATTCAACTAAACATTGTTTAGTGACAGTTACCTGATGTCCTTTTTGTAACCACGAGACTTTGTATGGACTCATATGTGCAACAGTATCCAATTCCAGCTTCTCCACCATATTTGTGGATACTAGATTATTTGTGCTTCCACTGTATGCTATTACCTTGCATACCCTATCCTTGGTCTTGCAAGCAGTTCTGAACAAACTATTTCTCTGGACTGGATTTTCTATCTCCTACTCTGGCTTTAAGAGAATTTTCCTCATCATTAAGGATCTTCCACCTTTTGCATCTTCTTCTTCAACATTTCTCCCTTGCGTTTCAGAAATGTGATATTCGCCTCCATCCCTTTTTCTATCGGGACATTCTAAATATTTATGTCCGATCTTTCCACAGAAAAAACATTTATCTCACCTCCTTTGCCTCTTCCTCTTCCTCTGGCTTGCGAAAAAGTGTTTCTCTCAGCATACTGTCTCCCCTGTGAAATTCCTCCTCTTTCAGGGTGAGTATGAGGTGTCTTTTCTTCTTCCTTTAGCTTATGAATCCTGTCCTGGGCAATTTCTTTGCCTCTTCCCTAACTTTGACCTCGACCTCTTTGACCTTGCTTTCAGGCCAATTTCTCTTCAGCCTTCAGGGACATTTGATAACAATCTTCGACATTCCTGATTGTCATCATGCTCATCTCATCCTGGATGTCATATCTCAGACCATTCATGTATCTGGCGACCTTTTCATCATCACTTTCACAAAGACCAGCTCTGATCTTGAGCTTGTAAAATTCCTCAGTGTATTCCTTCACTCTCATCCCTTTCCGTCTCAAGTTTTTCATTCTTCGAAACAGATTGTTGAAGGAAAATCTCCCTACGGACAGGTAGATCTCCTCAAAAAGCTAGACTCTTAACTCTAAGACAGAAAGTGCTTATCATGGTCACTGACTTCCTTTTATATCTAGGTGGACTAGTGTGTGTGAGAAGGAAGGATAAAAGAAGTACCTTTTACCGGTGTTTGTCCCTGCACGCTCCGAGTTGAGCTCCAATCTTTCGCTCCTCGATAAGCCCTATAGACAAACAAAGTACGACTACTTCCTACTCTATCAAGATTAGTCCGAAATAGGTCTATCTACTAAAGAGACAAATTCATGTGAGATTGAACAGGAATTAGAAAGAAACAGGCCAAGCAAATTATATTAATGAAGACAAAACATTGCTTACAGTCGTAGATGGATTGCAGCGGTTTCGTCAAGTCCTCCTTGTCTACCCCTTGCTCAAAATATCCACGATCTGAATGATGATAGATTCACTCATTGCTCCCTATGAGATCATAGGTCTCTTACTTCCAAATTATCTCTGTTCCAGCACCACTTATAAGATCATAAGTTTGGTGTGATTCTCCCTTTCCAGTCCCCTTTCACCATGAGAAAGCTTGCTTATATAGCCTTGGAGAGGCTCAACAACTTGAGATATCCTTGGGGAAGGTGAGGATTTTCTTCCTTCAGTTGAGGATCTACCCTAAGATCATGGATGGACTAGGGATTTGAGCTCAAATGCCTTCTAAGAATGAAAAGATCCTTCCCCCATTCATCTCAACAACTCAACTATTGCCTAAAATAGGTAGCGCTCCCTCAAAAGGGCACTCAGAGCGCTATAGCGCTCCCTAGTATGGTTTAGGGGAGCGCCAACACTCCTGAGGGTAGGATCACTTTTGCAGAAGGGCCAACGAGCTTTATAATTCTCCCAGATAGTGTAAGGGGGAGTGCCAGCACTCCTAGGAGAGGTATAGTGGAGCGCTCCCCTCCAAAAACTCAGTTTTTGAGGTGCTTTCAGATGGAAAAAGGTTTATAAGCATGCTGACTCATTTCTCCTCCTCCAAATCAAGTGTTTGACATGTGCCAAGTTTCCTCTTGATGTCGTTTACAGGCACGACATGGGCATCATGGCAGTATGTTTTCTTTAACACTTGCGACACTTGTGAGCAAAAAGTGACACTTGCGAACCTTGTAATGACGACACTTGTGACACTATCAAAGTGAGTATTTTTCATGTGTAACAGATTGCCCCCTAAAGTATGAAGTTAGAATATGAGAACTGATAACTGAAATTCTTTGTAGACTTTCAAGAAAAGGGTATAGATGCAAAGAACCTGACAAAAGATGCACACAAACATCCAACAAATATTATGACATGTTTCAAACCCAAGGCAGGCATACCTATGCTTGGGTGATCAAGACTTGCAAGATATGGCCGCCATAAATACACTGCGGATCCATAATTGTATTGATAAAAAGGTATAGCCACTGAAAATACACTGCGGATCTATACTCTTATGACATGAACTAATCGTAGCCATGAAGAATACACAGTGGATCTACGAGATGGCAAGACATAGCCACGACCAATACAAAGTGGATCTATGTAAGAGTATATGTGTCATTGTTCAAGAGAAAACTCCATCGCAACCTGGGCAAAGTACATATCAAAGGGATCACTCAACCCAGGGTCTTCTTACCGATCTCGATGTAGTACGAATCTAACCATGTGAATAGATGTCCTGATGTCGAACATGGCATAAACCACTTGATTACCGGTTAATGATGTAAACCGTTAACAAGCGTGAGGGAGATCACCATTAATGTCTATGATTCCCAAGGTACTCTAGTACATTCCAACAAATGTGAATGGATGAGCTGAAGTCGAACATCCATGGAATCATCTGATCAGAGGTCAATGATGTAAACCCACTGTCGAATGTGAGGAGGCTTGCCATTGAGGCATGCAGGTCCCAAAGTACTAACTAGTTTCTAAGTCTAGTTCCTGGATAATGTGTTGAATTCGACAGGAATAGGCTCGTCGAAGGAGGGCCTTGATGTATCCCCCATCAATGACACGAAACAGACACAGAGATGTAATTGGTAGATCAAATGAACATGGACTGACACAGGTATTGAGACAAGATATTTGTGATGGCCGACTCTCAAGGCGGATACTTCCCTTGAACACTGAGGCACAACAGAAGAAACATGATATGGACCAAAACTTGATGATGCAGTGGATACTGTGACTTACGTCAGGTGACCCAGAGGAGTAAGAAAAACTCAAAGGATTGGCTCAGTGCAGAGGTTCAACAGATTATAGTGCGTGCGAAAGACAAAGTGTTGTGTTCAAGGGAAACTCTAAGAGTTACTTGGTAATGTTCTCAAAAAACTACTTGGCTTGCTTCTTTCAATTTTTCCCCCATCTAGATAGATGAGTACCTCTTTTTAATTTAACAAGCTCGAGGAGGATAACACATGCTCGATAAAACTCACCTTCGGTAAGTTCCTCTTCCTTTGTTTAACGAACTGGAAGAAGTAAGGGTTCGATCCCATATGGGCATGTCGATGTGTTGTTTAGCGAGTCCAAAGAAAAAAAACTCAAAGGTTTTTCATGATTATAGAGTCTGGAAAAACACTTAAAAGAGAACTCTCTTAGTTCCTTTTTCGTAAAGTAGTCTGACGAGACCGAAAAAGAGATAAACTATCGCTCAACAGATGTTTTCTTCAAATAATTTAACGAGCGTGAAGAGAACAAGGTCGATCAATAATCTTTTCATGTTTAGAGAGTTTGAAAAGAACTTAAAGATGACTCCAATGTTGTCCTTTTTCGTAATGTTAGTCTCGCGAGGCCAAAAAAGAGATAAATTGTCACTCGAAAGACGCCCTTTCAAACCGTTTAACGAGTGGGAAAGAAAACAAGATCACTCGGCAACATTTTCATGTTTAGAGAATCTGAAAAGAGCTTAAAGGAGACTCCAGGGGGTTCCTTTTTCGTGTATCCATACAGGTCCGAAAAAGAGATAAAAGTCTACCCGAATGCATTCTCATGTATTTACGAGCACGAGAAAGAACGAAGACTAAGATCGAAATTCCCCCAGCATGAAATCTAGTGGATTAACTCCAGAATGATCAACAAAGGCTGGAGACATGCCCTCCAAGCTTCAATTCATTCACCGGCTTGAAGGTCGTCACCAATTTCTCTAGGAGATGAGAAAAAGGAGAGGGGTGGATGAAAAGAAGGTTCAAGAGAGGTGACTGTTTCATTTTTTAACGAGATTGACATAGGAAAAGAACTATGCTCAAGACCTATGTTTCATTTTTTAACGATCTTTCCACAGAGAAGAGAAACTATGCTCGTGGTTTCGTCCGGATCATGGCTTCCAAGAGGATAATGCTCTAGAAGGGTACCATGTCAATGGACAAAACTTGGTCATGGCCTCCAGGAGATCTTCGCTGGATGAAAGACAATCACTCGAGAAGGAACACATATTGAGGGCCACAATAGGAGGAAGGAGATCAGGCTCCAATAATCCTACCGAAGAAATCACCATGTCCACTACTGGATCTAAATCGTCGGAAGTTGAAAGCATGGGAGATGATGAAAAATCAACACCAGGAGGGGAGATAGACGATATATCTGCCCAAATTTCTTCATGAGGGGGAAGAAAAGAGGATTGGTGACAATTATTATCCCGAGGTAACTTGTCAATGCGAAACATTTCCAGAATAGATTCATCCGAAGGAAAAGTTGGGGAAATGTGATCGATTGCAGACGACAAGGAACTCAACCGTGATTGCATTGAGGAAACGTCAGGTGCCAATAGATGTTGGTCATTTGATGAGGGAGAAATGGATTGGATAGAAACATATGATGTTTTGGTTGGACTAAGTGGCACAGTGTCACTTAGTGCATCGAATTCCAATGGACAAGGTACAATCCGAGGGTCATATGATTCCAAAGATTGGTAAGCCGCGGTCGAAATCATATCGACGGTGGCAATGTGATGTGTAGTCAGTGGAAGTGGTGTAGGGAAGGAACCCATGAGGCTAGAATCTTTCAGTAAGCCAACACCAACGCTTTCATATGTGATCTTGTGGTCTCCCAAGAAAGGAATATTGTTGGTAGCAGAAGCGTGAGCATCGGTCATGCAGAAATCCAACTGATTAACAGTGACAATTTTGCCCTGGTGAGGAAATTGTACACATCGAAAGACCGACGAGGGAACGACATTCATAGCATAAAACAAACTTCTTCCAAGTAATAATTTGTAATCGAGGGGATCATTGACCACCTCGACATCAACAATAACAGTTTTTCCACCCAATTGGATGGGCATGGATTGTAAAAGCCCATGGGGATGAAAACCTTGCCCATCGAAGGCGCGTAACATCATTGGAGATTTGTTGAGTGCTGGTGATTTTAAACCTTTCCAACACACTAAAGACATGACACAAGTTGAGGCTCCCTCATCCAGAATAGTTCGATGGATTTGTTGATTGTGAACAACAATATCAACTTGGAAAGCAAGTTGGTGGGAGAGTCGAGACACATAATTATCCAGGTTAAACATGATCTGATTGGACAACTTAGGATCAACAACACCAAGAGCACTCAAGAGCATTCTACGTTGACTGGGACAGTGCTGTAGAAATTCTAACGCGGACATAGCACATGGTTGTTGAGCCAAATCTTCAACAATGTTGTCGTTTTGGGCAGCACGTGAACTAGGATTAAAGGTAGCTTTGCGGATAGTGATATTAGGAGGGCACAAGATAGAGTTGAACGTGGGTTTCTCAATCTGAAGGGGTCCAGATGGAGGATTAACCGATGGAAGGCTAACGAAGGATGGTGATGGATCCGGTAAAGTGCCGACACCGTTAGTGTCTTTTCCTTTGTCAGGGTTACCTGGTGTGTCGTAGGTCTTAGAGCGAGTGGTCAAATTAATCCCATTAAACATATAAATATGTGCACTCGATGAGGCCTCATCATTAGGATCGCTAGAACTGCCCCTAGGAGAGGGGGTTTGAGCAACCATGGATTGTTGTTGTGGAAAAGGTTGAGTAAGCACAACGGGTTGTGACTTCCCTTGGAAAATTTTGGCCACTTCATTGTGAAGTGGACAATCTCGAGTGTAGTGATCATCACCACAAATGATACACGGGAATTTTAGTTTCCGTTGTGATTGCTTTTCGGTAGCAGGTGTTTTATTTTGGGGTTGTTCATTATTATTTTTTGATTTATTCTTTGTCTTCTTCTTGCCTCCAGATTGTTGTGAAGGGGCATATTGAACTACATTCACCTCAGAGATCTAAGTTTGGGGGGAGGTAGAGGAGGGTGTAGTTGATTTAGATTGGACAGAACCGATAACACCATCCACATGAGATGATGATGATGGCTTAGAAGGATCGGTATTAGCTCGAGCAGCATTCGGAAGCAAATCATACAAAGTACCAGATTGGGAATAAACCAAGTCTAAGTACTGAGCTCGAGCAATGGCTTGTTCCTCTGTGACCGCACCACCCATAGAGACATCGCAAGCGATCGGGGGTAACAATGATTTAGTAAACCATTACGCCAAGAGCATGTCAGGAATGACTGCCTTGATCATCCTTCATCGTTGCCTCCACTCATGAATATGGTTAGAGATATGCATGGAGTTGGTTTGACGAAGGGAGGTCAAGAGTTCAGTACCTATCTCATAGCGAATAGGAAGTTGAAAGTGCACGAGGAAAGACATGGCAAGGGAATTGAAATCATGAAAAGAAGCACGTGGTAGTTCAATATACCACTTGGCTGCCGAACCGGTAAGCGATCGCTGGAAAAGACGCAAACTTATAGAATCATCCATGAGGGAGTTTGATGAACACCACAAATGGAAGGTCATCACATGGTTGTTCGGATCTTCGCCAGGGTTTCCGTCAAATTTTGGAATATCAGAAGGAAGCTTAGCTGGAATGACTGGCCAAACCGGTGAATGGGAAATATGATCATTAGTTAACCGAGACAAGTCTGGGAGATCCAGAGTCACAAGGAAAGGTAGCTGTTGGTTAATGTGCGAATGATACTGGTGTGGCATAGGAACACTAGTAGGACCATAGACTGGGTTAGGTGGATAGTTGTAACCAATAGGTCCTCCTACGTATGGTTGTTGCTGGCCAGGATAAGTAGGATTAGATGGTGCATGAGAAACATGGGCATAACCCGATGGGTTTTGAACATTATAGGCCGGGTGATTTATTTTCCCGTGAGGAGGATAAACATTTTGGCCTTGAGAATGGTAAGGAGTAGATCCCAGAGGCGGATACACATGAGGCCCATGAGGAGGATAAGACTATGGTCCCAGAGAACTCCAGGTGGTGTTTTGGATACTGCCCGGATAAGATTGCCCGTAAGATGTTCTGGAAGGGACATGATTGGACACTCCTCCTAGTGGGTTATTATACAAGTTCCCCCCAATGTGGGGTTGAGTAAAAGTGCCTCCTGAAGATACTCCCCAGGATTGTGAAGGGTTTCCAGCAAACGAGGGTTTCCTCCCTGCCAGTGGTGGATGTATGACCGAGGTTTGACTGGAAAACAAAGGTTTCCCTCCAGGAGGAGCATGAACAGGGGGTTGTCCCCCGAGAGGGGCAGGCCCACTGTGGAAAGGTAGTCCTCTAGGAGGGAAAGGTATGTTGTATGGTGGTTTCCCTCCAGCTGGTTGTGTTTGGCCAGCAGGGGTCTGCATTCTTAGGTGAGAAGATGTCCCAACAGGATTGTGTGGAACATGTGACGCTGTAGAGTAAAAACTTGTAGAAACAGGGGTAGAGATTGAAGCGCTTTGGGGAAGAGTAGAGGTGATGAGTCCAACATTAGGATGGACTTATGTTGGCATGGTAGTAGAGTGTATAACCTGATCGATCGAGTGATTCATGGTTTGACCGGATGGTCCTGGTTCACTAGGAGGGTCATGAGAATGAAAGGGTTGTCGAATAGATTCGAAATGTTCATAGAGATCACGTCCCGATGAAGTCCTCCATACAGAACGAGAAGGTGTAGGATTGGTTTCTACTATGGTGCTAGGACGAACATGAGTCCTATACTAGTCACCAAAGATTGGTTCCGTGGATCCCATATATGTTTCGGTAAAGATCCTCTCTGGTAATCGTGGGACTTCTTCATCTATGACGTTCCCAAGGGAGTCTAAATGAACCAAAAGTGGTTCGAGAGGAGTTACCGACACAGGTGTGGTGGGATTTTCAACCGTGTCCAAAGCATCTTTTGGTTTATCTAATGGGGGAGCAATATCACTTCCGACATCAGATGGATTTTCTACCTCTCTACGGTAGTTGTCTTCTGGAGGGTTAGAAGGTAAGGGTTGATAGCCTTCTGGAGGCAGCCCTTGCATCCTACGTGATCGGTGAATACCTTTATCGTCTACGGGCTCAATTGTGGAGAATAACAGATCACACTGAAAATCTAGGGCCAACTAACAAAAAGAAACAGCATGCGCTAAGAAATCTAGGAATCAACCAAGCAGACAAAACTTCTCTCGATGACCATACTAGTTGGTGATGAAATCCAATGTCACGTGATCAAGTCGAGAAGGGGCTGGGATATGGTGGAATAGTTACAATGGTGGCCTGCTTAATGGACTTACTCCTTGGTGCAAGCTTCCATGCAGTAATTTTGGATTTACCCTCCAAGGAGCCCGAGTGAGTTTGACCAATGTCTGTTCCAGGTATAGTGAGACTTCCCTTCACCGTCACCTTGTGTAAGTACCTAAAGATTATGGCAACTAAAGATACCAATTCACAGTGAGTCCTTGGGTGGGTACAGTTGACAGTCTGATCTAGAACGTATGGGTAGGATAACAAGTCCAAAATCAAACCTAAAGGCTCCCACACATAATCATGGGTATACCTCCAAGTGACCCCCAATATACGATTCGACCACTACAAACAGTTGAACCACAGAGGGATAATCTCTGTAACTCACCTGAATGCGACCTCGTGTGTAGCCCCTGTTGTTGTAGGAAAATCTGCCTGCGGACAAGTAGATCGACCTCTAAGGCTTGACCTTAACCCTAGACAGAAAAGTGCTTATCATGGACACTGAATTTCTTTTGAATCTATCTAAGCCTAATGCATGAGAAAGAAGAGTAACAGAAGTACCTCTTAACCGACGTTTGTCCCTGCACGCTCCGAGTTGGGCTCCAATCCTTTGCTCCTCGGTGAGGTCTGTGGACAAATCAAGATACGACCACTTCC
>ML779754.1:1130791-1149174 GCA_009831015.1 Picea engelmannii | reverse complement strand
CTTCAAGTACCTCTGTGATGTCGTCATTGAGGTACCATGATCCAATAGTATTTACGACACCCTTATGACCAACTTGCGACATTTGCGACAAGTGAGAGGTATGTGCGACACTTATCTAGTTGAGTGATTTGGATGTGTAACACCTGTGTGAGAGGGGGATCCCAGAAAACCAATACGACAATTGGATTTTACTCTCCCTAACTCAGGATGCTAATGTTTGTTTTGAAAACTTTGGAGAGTTGTACTCACAGCCTAATCCAAAGTGCTAACCCTAGTCTACTGTTGGTGGAAGATTGTAAAAACAAAAATGTTCTAGATAGTTTTTAATTAGCGTTCGTTTTAGAGCTATTCTTTACTCAAAAGGTGCACGAAAGTGAAACTAATGGAATGATGACTCAATGCCCAAAAAGATGCATAGAATATGATAAGAAATCATTTCGTTTCGATGAACGCCTATTTAAGGGAAAGAGAAGGAGTCGTTTTCACTTTCAAACACTAATATGAAAAATGCTCAAACAATTGGTTCTCAATCGAATCCAATGCAACGCTAAAACATTTTCGAAAAATGCCTTCTAACATGCAAATCCCCAGTGGAGTCGCCAGTTTCCGTTGAAGGAAAATCTCCCTGCGGACAGGTAGATCTCCTCAAAGAACTAAACTCTTAACTCTAAGACAGAAAGTGCTTATCATGGCCACTGACTTCCTTTTAGATCTAGGTGGACTATTGTGTGTGAGAAGGAAGGAGAAAAGAAGTACTTTTTACCAGTGTTTGTCCCTGCACGCTACGAGTTGAGCTCCAATCTTTTGCTCCTCGATAATCCCTATAGACAAACAAAGTATGACTACTTCCTACTCTATCAAGATTAGTCTGAAATAGGTCTATCTACTAAAGAGACAAATTCATGTGAGATTGAACAGGAATTAGAAATAAACAGGCCAAGCAAATTATATTAATGAAGACAAAACATTGCTTACAACCGTAGATGGATTGCAGTAGTTTTGTCAAGTCCTCCTTATCTACCCCTTGCTCAAAACATCCATGATCAGAATGATGATAGATTCACTCATTGCTCCCTATGAGATCATAGGTCTCTTGCTGCCAAATTATCTCTGTTCCAACACCACTTATAAGATCATAAGTTTGGTGTGATTCTCCCTTTCCAGTCCCCTTTCACCATGAGAAAGATTGCTTATATATCCTTGGAGAGGCTCAACAACTTGAGATATCCTTGGGGAAGGTGATGATTTTCCTCCTTCAGTTGAGGATCTACCCTAATATCATGGCTGGACTAGGGATTCGAGCTCAACTGCCTTCTAAGAATGAAAAGATCCTTCCCCCATTCATCTCAACAACTCAACTGTTGCCTAAAATAGGTAGCACTCCCTCAAAAGGGCATTCAGAGCGCTATAACGCTCCCTAGTAGAGTTTAGGGGAGCGCCAACACTCTTGAGGGTAGGAGTGCTCCTGTAGAAGGGCCAAAGAGCTTTATAATGCTCCCAGATAGTGTAACGGGGAGTGCCAGCACTCCCAGGAGAGGTATAGGGAAGGCTCCCCTCCAAAAACTCAGTTTTTGAGGTGCTTTCAGATGGCAAAAGGTTTATAAGCCTGCTGACTCATTTCTCCTCTTCCAAATCAAGTGTTTGACATGTGCCAAGTGTCCTCTTGATGTCATTTACAGGAACAACATGGGCATCATGGCAGTATGTTTTCTTTAACACTTGCGATACTTGTGAGAAAAAAGCGACACTTGCGAACCTTGTAATGACGACACTTGCGACACTATCAAAGTGAGTATTTTTGATGTGTAACACATATTAATCTGGTAATCTCTAGGTATAAACTTGGCTTTCATTTTTGCAACCATCCTATCCCATATTTTGATTCTTTTCTTTCCTTTGCAACGCCTGTCGGCCTGCAGTTCATCCCACCACAGTGTTGCATGCCCTTTAAGTCTGGTGACGACATGTTTAACTTTCTTATCTTCCTCGACATCCTCATAGTCGAAGTATTTATCCATAGATCTAAAACAATATAGTAGCTCTTCAACATCTAAGTTTCCTTCATACATCAAAATGTCTGTCTTTTCCCTAACACCTATCCTTGAAACAACTCTGTATAGACGTTCTTCTGCAGCATCTTCAGCTGTGACTTCTTCTTCAACTCCAGCCTCATTTTTTCTTTTAGCTTCACTGACATATCTAGCATCAGCTGTCCATATCTATGCTATCTCCATAGCATCTAATCGAGCACAGATTTAACTCATTTCCCTTTACACAGTTGGATCGGGAATTGGTCTTTCTCTCCTTCTTGGCGGCATTGTTTCAATTTGTTCCCCGCAGAAAACAAAAAGAAATCGTAGGCTATGCTTCGATACCACTCTGATGCATCACCCCCACCTCAGTGGGTTCTACGCGACCTTCTGGTCTTAGGATCATTCTAAATCTTCCCGAGAGTCTGATTGACTCTTTGATTTCCCCTCAGGAAATCACTCACACACACTAGTGTGTAACCATAGGTCCTTCTTTGGAGTTGCACCCAAGCGAAGAAACACTAAGCGCCAACTCACTCCCATGTGATCTTTGACTATGACCACAACCTTTACCCAAACGGGTATTTCGGCTTTCACAACTTCACGATTTCAGATGCGAGTCTTCCTGTCTCGACAATCCCCGAAACCCAAAAAGGCCCAAGGGAAATTGATTCCTCCCTTGACTTTACTTTGACGTGACCTATGACTATGAGCTGGGGCCAAATATTTTCAGCACCCAAGATTTCGCGTATCAACGTTTTGCTATGAAACAACTCCTTTCGCTGACTTTCGAAACTACGAAAAACCCTTGGCACAGATAAATGGCTTTGAGATCTCCTACGATATGAAGGTCATAGTTCTTTTATGACTTCACGAATTGGGAGTTCATGACTCTCGACTCCAAGTCAAAGCTTCCTCCACTTCGCGAATTCCGAAACAACGAAATTCAAGGATGTGAGATCAATGAATCCTATTGATCCTAATCCATCAACCACTATTCCTCTTGAGATTATGAGTGATGAGAAACACTCGGCCTTAATCTCTCCACTGGATTGTGATATCCAATAGTCCACAACAAATCGACACTTCTCCTTGAAGCGACTCCACCGTCCGTTCCAGCTTTCAATATTCCTCCACTGAACGCTCTGGCGTCAATGCTTTTGAGCTTCCTCCCTATTGGGTAACTTCGATGCTCACCTTCCCTTGAACTCTTCAAGTTTCTTTCCCTCCTGAGCTTTCTATCGTAATCTCAGGGGTTTCCTTAGGGATCTTTTATGCACTCCTTGCAACATTCACAAATAACCTTTGGTTATTTGATCCTTCGAGTCTATGCACTCCTTGCAACAACAGTCCTGCAACCTTCCTCCTTGGTTGATAAAGTCTGAGACTTCAATCTGCCTGCACACGCCTTGCATGACTCTGTGTTGTGGCTACACTTCCACTCGTATAAGGATAACGGTATCCCTCCTGATCTTTCTGAGATAAAACTCAGACCCTTGTCAACACACACCTTGCGAACGTTCACTGCACTCTTTGCATAATTTCTTAGGAAGAGAAACAATTGAAACTCATACTTCCCTTCTCTTGGACTTCATACATTCATCATGAAATCACAAGCATGTACATAGTATTGAAATAAATGCATAACAGAATATATAAGAAACTGTATACATACAATTAAACAAATGCAAATAGTAAGCATAATAACACCATGAAAGTGAGTCAAAGATTTATTATATTAACTCAAGTATTCCTATACATGGGTTCTTCTCTGTGTTGTTACTCTCTGTAGTTCTACATATTGCTCAACTGATACAATTGGGAATGATACAATGATACAAGCGAGGGTGTCTTTTTTTATCTGTTTTCCCTTCTACACTACAAGCTATCTAATCTGAAATAAAAGCTACAACAACTTTTCATAAATTACAATAAATGCCTCTTTATCCGAAAGATGTGAGCAATGCTCAAGATCTGTTTACAATCTCCAAAACATAAATGTAAATACGTCTCCCAGCTATTACATTAATATCTCTTCATTTAAATTTAAAACATTTTCAAAATGCACGCTGGTGCATATCCAACTGTCTTCTACCTTTGCACTTGCTTTGCTGGCTGCTTACGATGCTCCTACATCAGGTAGTGGCTCTTGGTGGCATAGCCAAGAGAAAGGGTGTCTCATCACGAGCTAACCTTCTCATCTCCATGAAATGCTTGTGGGTAACACTGTCACCATTGGTCACCACGCCAAGGTAGTGTCCCCCAACTATTCTCTTGAAATAAAAAGAAATAATATAAAGAGTAAAAATGCAATGAATGGGATAGGAAACAATTGCATCCATGATAAGGTGCAATTCACCCTCTTTAGAGGCACCCATAGGTAAGACCTACATTTCCCTGTTATCACTACACCCCTTGCCCAAAAATCCCCTACACCATCTCATGAACTTACATGACCTATATTGGCCTTCACCTAGAAAAACCCCACACCTAAGGATAATTAGCTCAATAGGACATCCTGGAACCCTCTCCAAAATTGGCTTGTAGAATAGAATAACGTCTTTGAGCACTTGTTTGGAAAAAGGGGGGTTTTATGCACATGTTTGGGTAACTTGATTATTAGATGTGATTGGCATTGCTACGATCCCTGTGACTTAAAATCCCATGGAGGGCATAATTTTTTTTGCTACAGGACCATGCCCGATGGACAGGTACATATGGGGAGATGATTAGCTCAGATCTCCATAGGGATAAAATCCCATTAGATGGATGCTGAGACCCCAACCAGGGGCATACATATACTAGAGGCTTGCACTGGAGAAAAACAAGGATGTTCCACCAGAGGCACCTTGGCAGGCTTGGACCTAGGGGGTCTTTCCTTTCCCCCTGAATGTTGGCCTTGGGAGGCCCATGATGTCACCCTTGTGACCCTTGTTGTCACCCAATGTCAAATGGACATGATGGAGGTAGTTGTGTCCCAAGTGGCACGTGTGGCATGATATGGAGGCCTTGGAAGGCCTAAAGTTTTTCTCATGGAGGCCAATGTCTCATTTATGAGGCCCAACGTCACCCTAGGAGGGCATGACGTCACCTCTTCTGCACATTTTAGGGTTTAATTTGTTAATTTTATGTAAAATTGGATTTTTGATGTAACTAGCCATGTCGACCTCTTTTGACCTAATTTGTAATTAAAGGTCATTTGAATTGTATAAATAAGGGAAAAATCCCTTGTATTTTTCATCATCTTTCACTCCCACAAGTTTGAGGTCTGAAATTTGGCCTCTTTTAAGGCTTATTGGCTGAACTAAGTGGTGCACAACTCTTGGAGGGAGATTTTATTGGTGATTTTTGTCATTTTCATGGTGGAAAGTCTTAAATTAGGGCTTGTGACTAGATTATTCTTGCTGAATGTAAGTGAAAATATGCAATTCTTCTTTCTTTGATTGGTTATGGTATCTTTTACTTTTCATTTATTAAATATTATGAAATTGATAGTGTGAAACCCTAGGAGAAAAGCACATGTTATTGTCCTTCTCTCAATAGCTATCCACCTACTTGATTTTTCTAGAAGACACCTTCATTGGAGCATATGATAGAGCCATACCTTATTAGCACTCTAGTACCTTTGATTCATTAATCTTTTATTTGTTCCAAGCTTGACCTAACGAAGAAGGAAAACCGCTAGGGCCTAGGGTTACCTACTTCCTAGTGGTCGTTTTCCTTATAGGTTTTTGGATGATTGAGGCCTTGGGTTACCAACACCTCAACCATCCTCTGTCTTGTCTTTATTTCACTTATTATCATTTGTTTCCCTCAATATTTATGCTGCAAAAGTGACTCCATTAATCCTAAAGGCACTAGATTATACCTTACATTTGATTGATTGATGAAAACAACCCTTAAACCTTCTACTTCAAGCTCTTTGCTAACCATTCCCAACCTTAGATTAGACTAACTTACTAACTATATTTATTCTATTACAAAATTAATCTACAACCATATATGACAACAATAAAAGCTCTTAAAATCAATTGTTAGAGCTGATTTTACATTGCCTTCTTTGCTTCTAGCAAATACTAACATATTGCCAATTTTAGGTTATCATTTTGGGTCATTATTGAAGCTTGTTTAAGGCATAATTGTGAAACTATAATTATGTATACATTGCTGTTATAAATTTATGTTGCTTCATCTTTATTATCGACTTATTTCTTTTGTTCAAAGTCCAATTTTTTATGAAGCACTAATATCAATTGGTACTTGCAAATAATGTTTTCTTGTTGTCCTTTTCTGGGCAAGTACACTTAAGAGAATATTTTCTTCATCTCATTAAACCTTTGGGACTTTCTGATCAATGTGACTTGTGAGAGGGGAATAAATTTTCTTGATACTATTACCTTTGCCTTCTCAAACCCCCAGGTCACCAGGGATGTCTCCCCTGGGCTTTCACCCCTAAAGAGAAAGAAGTGTCTTATTTAGGTGATAGTGATAGGACAACCTCATGTTACACCAATTTATTGTTCACTTTCCTTTGGATTTTGGGAAATTACAAATTGTACGATAATAGGCACCATTCAAATGGTTTAAACATTTAAAATAACACATTAAATTATTAAATAATTTAGAAATTAGCGCGCCAACAATATTTGCAAGAATGACTTAGTTCTTGCAATCAACCCTGTATGTGCATGTAAAAACACTATTACACCTGCTATGAGCTCAACCAACATAAACATTTAAAATAACACATTAAATTATTAAATAATTTAAAAATTAGCGTGTCAACAATATTTGCAAGAATGACTTAGTTCTTGCAATCAACCCTGTATGTGCATATAAAAACACTATTACACCTGCTATGATCAAAATCATTTCAGACCCAAACCATAACATGCAATTATCCTTTAAGAAAACAAAAGATGGTGCAAAAAATCGGTCAAGTGAGGTAATGATCACAAAAACTGGGTGATTTTAGTAACGGGGGACCAACTTAACCAACATAAAAAGGTATGATTTTTGATGGAAGTATAGGGTAATGAGATAAGGGGAAAGGGTGCATACTTAGGTCTCAATAGTGGGTATTATGAAAATGAACTAAGTAGATAATGAAAATGAAAATAGGCTAAGTATGGAGATGGTTAAATGTGGAAATGGTTAAGTATGTAGAATAGTGAGGAGGGAGAGTAGAGTGGAAAGAATGAAAAATTGCTAAGTATGGAGAATAGTGAGGATGGAGAGTAGAGTGGAAAGAATGAAAAATGGCTAAGTATGGGACATGGCCATTATGCGGGTCAAAAAAGTGAGAGGGTCATTTTGTAGAATGTAGGACTATGAACCTGCAGACCTAGATATGTATGGAGAAAGGGTGAGGAGGTTCACACCTAAACGAGAAATACGACTAAGGAAAATGGGGTGAGTGATCCCGCAAAGAAAATGAGACTAAGTGTTGTTCCAAGAATCTAATCGAGGTTCCAAGAAAATCTTAGTTCCAATAAAAATTAACTGTGTTGCACATGGAAAAAGTACTCTTCGGGTGATCAGACAAAAACATGGATATCTTGAGCATAAAAAGTTGAATTTTGAATCCGAAAAAAGTGTGACGAAACTAAGATTGAGGACTACACAATGAGCTCATAATTTTTAAAAATTTCCTTCTTCTGATATGGAAATTTTATTTTATTATTCCAAGAGAGGGAAATCTAGGTGATCAAATTAGATGATTAACAACCCCTTCCCCTTGTGGTTTTACCACCACTCATGCCCCTCCAAAGCCCCCTCTCCCCATGGATTTAACACCAACCATTACTCAAATGAGTAGTGGGTGGTGGTATAGTCATGATGGAAGGGGGAATGAGAGGGGTATGTGGGGTGAGTGGGGCATGTGAGGGGGGAACAAAGGAGGGGAGGTGGTTATGGGAATCCGCCCATTCAATTTGGCTTTTAATTTTTTTTTTTTTGGTTATTTTTATTTAATTTAATTTTTTTCTTTCTTTCTATATATATGAAACTTCTAAACTTTTAATTGCTTTTATTTTTTAAACTTGGGATTTTCTAGTGTCATGGTCCCCCCCCCTTTTTTCCTTCTATTTTTATTTATTTTTCCTATTCCTTCAATGTTTGTTTATTTTTTAATGATTTTATTTGGAATAGTAATGATATTTTAGTTCACAATTTCAAAAATGTTTTAAATTTAAGCTGAAAAAAGAGATGATATTACTGATAACACTTCTTTTTGATTTGGGGGTTGATTTTAAGAATTTGCTTTCAAGAATACTGGTTGTCAAGGATATGATTTAAAAAAAGATGTAATTTTATCCTTGAAAAACAGAGGGTGTTGCCGCTGTGAGCACCGCTTTTTGATTAAGAGATAATTGATATTTTAATAATTTGGTTGCAATGGTACCAATTGTTAAGTCCACAGTTTCAGAGAAGTTGCAACTTTAACCTAAAACAATGGTACTACTGTTAGCACCACTATTTGATTTGGGGGTTGATTTTAAGGTTTTTATTGGAAATATTATGAGACCGTCAACACAATGGTTGCAAAAGTGGTAATTTTAATCCTGAAAAAAAGATGCTACTGATAACACTATTTTTCAATTCAGGGGTTGATTTTGGTGTTTTGACAAAAAATGAGGTTTTAGGGACATATTTATTGTTTTGAGGTCATAGTTCTCGTCAAGTTGGTAACTATGTTGATTATATTAATGATGAATTAGTGCTAGACATTTTATATGTGGTTATCGACAATCCTTTCAATGATTTTGAAGGGTTGGATGCAAATTCTGATCTTAATGAGTCAGATATTGAATTAGATAAAATTCAAGATCAACAAGAGTTGAACATGTAATAAATCTTATCTAATAAAGTGAGTTGTTTCAAATTGAGTACTCTTATGGTTTGGGATCTCAAAAGGGTTCAATTATCTTTTAATTTTGCAAAAATAAATGAATGAATTGTATAACTAATAATGGAATAGGGTGGCATATTGTATAGTTTGAGGGTTAACATATAATAATTTTTTTTAATCTATCAGAAAGTAAAATGGAGAAGGTCATTTTTTTGGTGGATTGTGTATTTCGTTTGAAGCATTGTTAAATTATAGTTTAGTTTTATTTAAAAATTATATATTCTAAATAACATAGTCCACATGAAATGTAACTATACTTGCAAAAATGAATTACACTTGAAGAAATGAAATACGATTACTTTTCATCAAATTATTTAACTATAATAGAATCTTAATTATAATCCTATTTCAAAAAACATGGTTCTATAGCCACTAAAAATAGGGATTTGTAGTATGATAAAAGAACTTCAAAAAACAAGGTCTTATAACCACTGAAAATAGGGATATGTAGCATGCTAAAAATACTTCAATAAATATAGTTTTATAGCTACTAAAAACAAGGATTTGTAGCATGTTGTAGAAGGAAAACACATTGCTAGGTTAGGAATAAAAGTCATATTTTAGAGCTAGATTGAAAAATTGACTTAAATGAAATTAAAATTACTTTTTATCAAATTATCTAAGTTGTAACAAAATTCCACTTAAAATCCTATCTAGAAAACAAGGTTTTGTAGCCACTGAAAACAAAGATCTGTAGGATGATGAAAACGCTTAGGAAAACAAGGTTTTATGGCCATTGAAAATAGGGATTTGTAGCATGTTGAAAACAAATTGGGAAATAGGGTTATGTAGCCACTTAAAACAATGATGAGTAGCATGTTATAGAAGAAAAATGCATTCCTAGGCTAGGAATAAAAGTCACTCTTTAGATCCATATTACAAAATTAGTTCATACTTTGTAAAATGTAACCACGCTTAAGAAATGAAAAAGTTCTTGCATATATGAAATAACAATTACTTTTCATCAAATTATCTAAGCTGTAATAAAATCCTAATTAATACAATGAATTGAGAACTATAAAATATTTACTTAAACCTTAGACACATGCACACAACACAAAATGATAACTCTAATAATATGAATAACAACACAACGAAGTGACAACACCCACTTTGTTGAGTGGTCCCCACCTCCTTAGAATAGAGTACTGGATTAAGCTACACCAATGCTAAATGGAACCAACTATTCAGTTTACTCAGAAGAAATAAATCAAACTGGATCTTATATTGCTAGAACATATCTTCAATTTTACAGAGATATGTTATGTCAAAAGTTTAGGTATCAAAATGATAAATGATAAATAACAAGGTATAAAAGTTTATGCATCAAAGTCATGCCATAAAAGATATAATATTTTAGGAATCAAAGTCATTTCTTCCCAGTTGAACTTGTTGCACGAACTCATGCAACCTTGTAATCTCCCATATAATCATCACAATCAAACAAGTCTAAGTGGGATGAGTGGGAAAAATATGAATGATAATACTTCTGATGAATATTTCTCAAGATACAAGGAGAGTTACCATGCTCCCCCATCACATAAAAACAAATATTGAGGTCAACATCTTTCCAAAGGGATGTCTCCTTTGTGTGATCAATAGAAAACAAAACTTGTATCTTGGTGAAGGACACAAAATGAGTGGGAAATGAAATTCCAACTCCAACCATTGTGTTCCATACTTCCTTAGATAGTTCATGTGAAACTGATACCTATTTAGAGATTTATTGAATTCAGGATAAGTAAGTGGCTCTATTTTTCTAATTTCAGGGGATAAATTGGCCCATCTATGTTGACAACCAAGCAAATCCTGCCGTGCTATTATCAACTCACATTTAGAAAGAGTATCCCTTTATGCTTGTTAGAGGTAAAGAGAAACATGGGGATAGTTGAGTAACCTTTTTTTTCTCCATGATTACCTCATGGGGAATATGATATTATCTTCTTACCCATAGGTTGACATCCTATTCTACATTCTCCAAATTGGGCTAGTCTTTACTCCACTAAATTTGGTGGAACAAGAATGATGTGAAAGTCCTGGATTGTATTTATCCTACAAAAGTATCAGGGTTCTATTTTTTTTTAATTCCATAGAATAAATTAATGATGGTATGGTTTTGATAACATTTTTTTGTCGTCCTCACAAAAACCAAAATAAATAGTCAAGAACTCTTTAGTGGTGAAAACATTACTAGATTTACCTTCAATTAGTTGGTGTAATTGAAACAAAATCTATTTTCCCTTTAAGAAAATTGCATACACTAGGGAGGCCCCCCACATTTTAGTGATTCCAACATTAAATGGTACATATATTCTTTGTCTAAATTGAACTGGTGTCTTGCTTTTTCTACTTCTTGATGTTTTCCTTGTAAGGTCAGTTGAACTGCTTCTAGGGTAGACATTATTTCCAAAGGTATTCCCATTGTTCCCTCTTTTAATGATATAATTATCCCACTATGCTCAAAGACAAAGAACAATCTGATTACAAGTTTACATGGCAACGATACCTCGACTACAAGATTCAACAACACTTTTCCATTTAGCTAGTTTGGCCCTAAGTTGAAGAATCTCAAAGGTTTTTTTTTCTTTTGCTGTATCTTCTTTTTGAGCCTCCAAGGGGCCCTCTATAGCATAAGTCAATGTTTATGTAGTCTCCCCTATGTTTCATTAGAAAATTTTGAAGCAATATTAGAGATAGTTTCCTTCAAAACTTCACCTTTAAGATATATTATGTAGGGAATAATAGTCTCTTCTTCCATATTAGTTGGCACTTTGATAGTTTTTGTAGCAACATTATCAATGCCATGATTTACAACAACTTATATAGAAATATCATACAAAGTTTCCTTCAAATATTCCCCTTCAAGTTTTGTAGTAGAGGGAATGAAATTCTTTGAATCCTTTGATTATGTAGTAGAAGGTGCTCCAATAGTTTCTGTATTAGTAATACAAATAGAATAATTTGTAATAACTTCAACATCATTAGGTTTTGTAGAAATATTTTCAACAATAGGATATGGCGTAATAACTTCAATATCATTAGGTATCGTGACAAAGGTCTCAAAATCCATTTCTAAATCAACAACACCACTTTCATGTAAATCATAATGTGGGAATTCCTCTCTCATTGTGTTGTAGGTTTTTCACTCTACTTCCTTGTGTTGTTTTACGACTTAAAGAAAATAATTCATGTTTAGTTTAGGCATGTAACATTCTCTTTATTTTTGGGAAACAAACAATTTTTTATCAACCTCTTGGTCATCTCTCTTAAATTCTTATTAATTCTCTATAATTTAGAATAGGATTGTTCAATTTTATTTAAATAATTTAGATGCATATACTTACCAAACAAATAAGTGAATGAATCTCCACTTCCTCCTACCATGTTTATTTCTCACAATAGTTTCATTTTTAGTAGTATCCTTCCTTGATTCTTTAGTAGCTTTCATGGAAACAAGTTTTTTATAAGTATCTTACCTTGGATCTTCAATAGTTTTTGTGGAAACATGTTTTGTAGTGCTACTTGATCTAGTTTTTATTTGTTTAAAATGCTCCTAAATGAACCTCAACACTACCCGTGCAATGTTTTCTACTCACAAAATGGGTTAAAATCTTGTTAGATGCCACTACAAACCCTATGCTAGCAACCAATAATTCATAATGTAAGGTACCATATATATTATAATAAGAAGAAACAAAAATGTTGCAGCAAATACCATTGGAACAACAAAATATAGAGAATAATAACACCAAAAATGATACCTTTATTGATAGAAAGTCAAGTTAACTTGCCTCTTGGAGGGAAAACCTTCAACAAAGCATAGCTCTATTAAAATAATTCTCAAGAAAAGACTTTTCCATACCTTCTAGTTCTATTTATACTAATTCTATATTCTAAATAATGTTCTAGAGGAAGATCTTTCTAGAAGTGGAAGATTCTATTAAGTCTTGTTCACATGATTATATAGGACTTATCTACTAATGTCAACCTTTATTACATAGAAAACATATTATTCTATGTAAAATTCCTTGCTCTCGTGGAAAATCATACATTAGCCAAACTGGGAGATCCTTCAAAGCCCGTCTCAAAGAACATATAGTTGACACAACTGGGAGATTCTTCAAAGCCCATCTCAAAGAACATATAGTTGACACAACCCACAATCACATCTCAAAATCAGCTGTTGCTAAACACTCTTTCAATTCTAAACATCTAATTTGTTTTGAAAAAACTAGAATCTTGGCCCCAACACCCTGTTACTTTTCTTGCATCATACACGAATCTCTTGAAATCTAAAAACATCTTAACAATTTTAACCATGAAGATGGGTATAAACTTAGCCAATCCTGGAAACCTATAATTCACTGCATCAAGCAATCTAACTAAACTTTCTTTTGCTTTCTTGTGCCACCCTTTCCTTGTCTGCCCCCCCTGCGCCCACCTTTTTTCAGAAATTATCATCTTCCAATCTCTAATCAATAATTTTTTTCATCCTAAATCCACAATTATCAATTGAATCTTCCTAAATCCATGATTCTCAAGTAATTCACAATTATTTTTTTCCCCAACCTCTAATTAAATCTAATTAGTATAAATTATATAATTCAATCAATATTATTATATAGTTATCATTTAATAATTATTATTGACTAACCATTCTTTTAAATTTATTATTCAACTTTTAATCTATTCACATGTTCCCTTGTTTAACCAATTTTCTACCTTCCTAAATCCTTTAAAAATTTTAATCCTTATTTTTTTTCCTCATTAGCTAACCTCTAACTAATTCCAATAATTAATTACTCTTTAAAATATATTATTATTGATCAACTATCCTCTTAGTTTATAATTTGACCTTTTATACATTAATTAATAATAGCAAAAAACTCTATTTTTCAATTACATTTCAATTCCAAGCTAATTTCAATTTATTAATTATTATTAACTATATTATTGTTTAATAATTATTATTAACTATTCTTAACTATATTGTTATTTAATAATTATTATTGATTAACTATATTATTATTAAATAATTATTATTGATTAATTATTCTCTTAGCTTTTAAATTTAACCTTTTATTATTTACTTTTACCTTATTAATAAAAACAAAATAACTCTTTTCATAACGAATAATTTATAGTGATTATATCTAACCTTTTCCCTAATTGTCATATTATATTCACCTTTATATGCCCCCCTACCCCAACACTCTTTTCATACTTATTTCTTCAACAATCCTTGATGATGGGTGGAGTGTCCACTTAAAACATTTGATGTTTCAAAAACTCCTTACACAGTTTATTTCCATAATTACAAACACATTACGAGGAACTGTGAAAATATTCATACTTTAATTACTCTCAAACTATAACTCCTTATCTCTTTGATTTGGCCTATTCTGATAGGATTTCAGAAGAGATTGGAGACATGCTTCATGACATGTGAATTAGGTGGTTACAAGTCATGGATAGCTTGATGGCATGCGAAATAATCAATTACAAGTCACATATAGACTTGATGACAAGTGAACTAAGTAGTTACAACTCATTCATACTTTTCATGCTTAATTATGAGCTTTTTCCAACCTATTACATTTTCTTTCTCAAGTTCCATGCTCAATTATGAGTTTTTCCCTCAAGTTCCATGCTCAATTATGGTCTTTTTCCATCTCACTACAAACTTTCTTTTCAATTATAAGTTTTTTCTCAAGTGTGGAATAATTTTTATTTCATAATTATGAAATTGTGATAAAATAATTAGTTCCTTGTGAATTTATTATGTGAATTTTACTCAATTATGTAATTCTAGCCTCATAACATCTAGTAACATGCTCACAAAACCTATGGTGGAAAATACAAGTATAACACATAGGCCAAAGGGCATGGCCAAGAACTCATAGTGACTCTCATGAGTTCAAAATGTAGTATTGGGAATGTATTCTTCCTTCATACGTATTTGGTGGTACCCAGAACAAAGATAAAGTTTGGTAAAGTATTGAGCACCACTGAATTCACCCAAAAGGTCATCAATAACAAGAATGGAAATTTTTTCTTTGATTGTGAGTTTCTTGAGGGCACAAAAATTAGGACACATGTGCCAAGTTCCTTGTTTATTGAGTACCATGACTATTGGAGAAGAATAAGGGCTGGTAAGGGAGAACATTTGGAAGAAGACTACCTGGGATTAAAGGGATGGAATGATCATGGATACCATGGAAAGGGGGAAGTCCATGTGGGGTGGTAAAAATAGATTGGTGTCGAGAGAGTATATATTGGAGGTCAAGATGCATAGAGGGTGTCTTAAAGGATTGAATGGAATGGAGTTGGAAAATAATGCTAGAATGACCTTTTTTGAGTAGCTTTTCCATTCAGTGGGAGTTGATGATCTCAAGTGAGCCCGTTGTGATGCCTTGGAACTTATATTGTTGTCCCTCCTATTGGAATTGTAAGGTGATGTCCTTAAAGTCCATTATAATGGGGTCGAGAGTTTGTAACCATTAAACATCGATAAAAATGTCACAAATTCCCATGTCTATAGAAAACATGTGAAATTTCAGGTGGTACTGACCAATTTGTAGGTGAACATTTTCACAATGCCCCCCACATTTCATGGAACCACCATTGGAAATCATGATTTGAAAATTGTTGACTACATAGATATAGCAATTGATTTCTTGGGAAATGCAGCGATGAATAAAATTATGGTTGTTGCCACTGTCAACTACGCTGATGACTTTCCTATTCTTAATGTAGCCAATTAACTTGAAGGTTTGGGGAGCAGAGAACCCAGTGAGGGATTTCAGTGAAATCAACGGTTCAACTTTTGGAGGATTAGAGGTGGATTAGGATCATTTTCTTGGGGTATCTCTTGAATAGAGGAAACACCAACCTCCTTGTCATGAATATCCTCATAAATAGCCATAAAAAGATTATATTCTTTTCACTTGTGCCCCGCAAAATATTTATCATCATAGTTATAGAAAAGGCCCTTGAGTTGTCATTCGACCATTTTTGCCCAAGTTAATTTATGGATCTTGAGAGGAGTTTCCTAAGGAGAAGGATCGATGGGTCGAGGGCGAGGAACAAAAGAGGGTTTTCTATTTTGGGAAGATACAACTTGCTGGGATTCCTTGACATGTTTAGTAGCTTCCAAACAAGTCTGGGGGCAAGCCATTAGGACCTAGGATCTAATTTCATCCTTTAGGCCACTGATAAAACATTCCATGAAGAAGGCATCTAACATGCCCTCCATTCTGAAAGCCAAGTGATCAAAATAGATGATCAAGTCTTCCATGGTTCTAGACTGCTTCAACTTGGTCAAACGACCCAAATGGTGTGTGTCAGTGTCAAAGCATTCATAAAGTTTTGTTACAAATTGTGTCCAAGAAACTAGATAGAGGAAATTGTTACAAAGTTTTTCCAACTCATAAGTGATGCCATGCAAGGAGAAGTAATGGTCCATTTGAGTGAGTGCGCTAGTGGTCTCCAAGCCATCAAATTTGTTCACCTCGACTCTGGGAAGACAAAATTCACTATGAAGGTGATTGGAATGGGGGTCATGGAAAAGGGAAGATTCACCATCTTCATTATATTAAGGTTATTAGGAGGAGGTAGGGTTCATGGATCATCTCACCAATTTGTCAAGTGTGGTGCTGATGGTGGCATATTGGTCCTTGAGGGAGCTATATTGTTCCTTGAGGGTATAAACATTGGAATTGAGGGAGCTAGGATTGGATAAAAAAATGAATAAAAAAATAGTAAAATCTATTTTTTTTTAATAAAAAAATAAAAATAAATTACCCTTAAAGCACTAAATTTAAAGAAAACAAATTGAAAAAAAAACCATTAAAAACATTTTTTTTATAAAAAAAATATAAAAATTAAAAACATTTCAACTAAAACACAATCTTTAAAAAAAAAAAAATTCTAAAAAGTTAAAACAACAAAAGTAAAAAATTTAATAAAATTTTAAATCTTAAATTTATTACGATCCTAAAATTAAAAAAAAAAATCAATTAAATTTTTAAATTTTAAATACATTACCAACATTAAAAAAAAATTAACTTTTACACACACACACACACACATATATATTGTAAGCTAGAATTATGTATTACCTTTCAAAGTGAAAAATTACAGCATAAATCCATGACACTGGTGCTAAGGCTTCCAAAAACGAAAACCAACCCCATCACCAAGTGTTAAAGTTCCAAAAAACTTGTCCAAAATGACTGTAAAAATACCATATTACATAGTTGAAATAATGTCTATGAGCATGCCAAAAAAGAAGACCTTGAGATCTTGGTATCCAAACTGAAAATACTAGAATCAAAATAGAACAGTTCATGTTGATTATTTTCTATGAGGACTACTGGGAAAAACATGCTTGGATGATTCATGCCACTTTGGAACCATGACTGATTGAAGAATATTCTATGGAATGCATCTTTGTTGCAGGTCCGCTGATCCTGAATCCATGAGCCAATCCAACTTTTGCACCATCAATTCTTGCCGAAACCTTTATTCACCATTGTCCCTGTGTATATCCAAAATAAGGTCACGCCAAATGTTTGTAAACCTAAGATAAGGAGGGTTCTTTTCCTGGGGATTAGGTGCATGTGCATCCCTAGGACTGGTCAGGGGTGGATCAGAGGAAGTAGAAGTAGTGGAAGCTGGGTGGATTTCCTCAAAAATTGTGATTGTAGGAGAAGAAATGTGCTCCATGCCTGTGTGGCAAGAGAACTCACAACTAGATGCTCTAGGGAGATTATGACCGTGACCACAGAGGCTAGGAAAACAACCACCATCCTACTTCGGCTTGCCGTGTTCTATTGGAATGAACCCAACACAAGTTATGGAGAATGGGATCCGAGCAGGGAGGGTCGACAACGACATACCAGGGGGGAAACACTGAAGAGAATGTAGCAGGGTGATGGGGATGTAGATGGACCATAATGAAAGATAAATGTAGAGAGAAAATCCTAGAAGGAACCTCAATAAGAAAACAAGCGCCATTAATGTATTTTACCAAGTGGAAATGAAAACCAAAGCGTGCACACAAGAGAGAGCCATCAACGAAATTGAGTGAGATATGGGCTATAAGAGTGGGCTCAACATAATTACTTGAGCACTGTTGTTCATCAACCTTAGGGCGAGAAGTGGAGGTCGGGAGTGGGAAAGCAGATGATGTGGCCACATATCAACATGATACCCCATCTGGGGACAAATTTTACATATATTATAAATATATAAAAAAAACCTAAATAAAAAAAAATTACTTTTTTAAAAACTTAATGAAATAATTAAAAAAAATAAAATATCATTTTTATGGGGGGATGCCTGACATCGCCCCCCCCAAAAATGTTTTTTTAATTTTAATTATTATTATTATTATTATTGCATTAAGTTTTAAATTTTTAAATTTGTTTTTTTTTTTTTTT
>ML779754.1:1120268-1130715 GCA_009831015.1 Picea engelmannii | reverse complement strand
TTTAAATTTGTTTTTGATGTTGGTAATATATTTAAAATCTCAATTTTTTTTTTTTAATGTTTTTAATAAATTTAAAATTTAAAATTTTATTATAATTTTTAGTTTTGTTGTTTAAATGTTTTTAGAATGTTCTTTTAAAAAAAAAAACATTGTGTTTTAATTAAAATGTTTATAATTTTTAGATTGTTTTTTTATTTATTTTTATAAAAAAATTGTTTTTTTCTTGTTTTTTTTTCTTAAATTTTGCTTTTTAAATTTAGTGCTTTAAGGGTAATTTTTTTTTCTAAGAAAAAAATATATTTTAATTCATTTTTTTGAATTTTTTTGTTAAAAGTTTTTTTTATTTGTGAAAAATTTGTTTTTTTTTTTCTTTATTTCTAAAATATGTTTTTTCTAAAAAAAAGAGGAAATTGTTTAGGGGTGTTTTTTTTTTCCAATTTAATTATTTTCTTAATGTGAATTATTAAAAAAATAAAATTATTGAATACATAATTTATCAAGTAATAACACTTTTGGATTTAGGAGTCCACTTTCAATGTTTTATTTGCAGCGGTGCTATTGGTGAAGGCCACAATTTCAATTATGTCATCGTTTTAACTCAGAAAAAAAGTGGTGCTATTGGTAGCATCACTTTTTGATTCAAGGGTCAATTTCATGGTTCTGTTCGCAATGTCGAGGGTGCGATTTCAAACAAGTTGCAATTTTAACCACCTCCCCCAAAAATGGTGCTACTGATAGCATCATTTTCCGATTCAAGTGTCAATTTTAGGGTTCTATTCACAATGCCAAGAGTGTGATTTCAAACAAGTTGCAATTTTAACAACCTCCCTAAAAAATGGTGCAACCAGTAGCACCACTTTTTAATTTGGGGGTTGATTTTGGTGTTTTAAACCCAAAAACATGATATTTTTGGGCTAGAGTTGTCGTTTTGAGGTCACAATTCTCATTAAGTTGGTAACTTTGTTTCCCATGGAGTTATATTCCGGCCTGAAGAATACTACAGTGAAAAAATGCCCAAATTGTTAACAATGACAATTGTGTAGGAATTTCACAACCTGGATGCATGAGGCAGAGTTGCGCAACAAAATTTCCCTCCCGTTTCATTTTGTTATATTCCTTTCCCAAGGGTTAGGGTTTTAGGGTTCCTACAGACAAGGGTTTACCCTATGCTATAGCTCTCTGATATAAGTGTGAGGTTGAAAAATAGTACTCAACCCAATACATCAGGGCACCAACTAAGGAGGCTCAACCATACTACTTGATTACCCAAGCACTAGAGAGTATCTTCCCGAGTGTTGTTCTCGGTGTCACTATAGTAGTTAGACGACTGATCGACTAATCTAGATATTTTTTCATGAGACCTAAGAGACTCCTGATATACTTGATGATATGTGGGAGTGATGGTTGTGTATATATTATGTCTGATGTTGTACTACTTGAGGGGTACCGACATGGGTAACAAATCTTTCCAACAAGGTGAAATGTTTGTTTTGAGTAACCTCGTGAAAATGCCTATATTTCTTGTGTGTAGTATTCCCAAACCATAGTTTAACCTGCTGAATGACAAATATCTGTGCTTTAAATACATCAATAGTACACATCTCTACCCTCAAAACAAATTTCCCACAATTTCTGCGGAGGAAAGAGCTTTGATACCACTTGTAAGGTACAAAATGTATTATAATAAGTAGAAGCAAAAGTATTGCAAAAAATACCAATGGAACAACAAAATATAGAGAATAAAAACACCAACAATGACACTTTTATGGATAGAAATCAAAGTTCACTTGTTTTTATACTAATTCTATCTTCTAAAGAACATTCTAGAGGAATATCTTTCTAGAAGTGGAAGCTTCTATTAAGTCTTCTTACATTAGACTTTTTCACATTATTATATAGGCCTTATTTACTAATGTCGACCTTTATTACATAGAAAGCATATTATTCTATCTACGCGAGGGGTTAGGGAGGTTAGGTCCCTAACACGTAATTCAACACCTAGAACTATCATCCTCATCATTGGCATTGTCATTATCATCATTGTTTCTGTCATAGTCACTTGTTGATTCAAAATACCGTTCAAAGTCTTAGATACAACATCACGAGGATAAATCTTCTTTCATTTTTAGAGAGGTGGTACTCCTCTTTTAAATAAAATACAAAGTTTATAGGGAATTCTATAAAAGACTAGAATTTTAAAGAAATATATTTTCACATGAAAAGAATGTTTGAGAAAGGACCGTGCAACTCCATAAATCAATATTCACAATATTGTACAAGAATGTAAACCATTAACATGATAACTCTTAAAGGAATCATTTTCCATCATAGAATAATCAAAGTAGAACACATCATTAGAAAAAATAGAAAATAAGGACCACATTTGCAAAGAACTTAACATGATTTTGCAATTAAAACTCAAAGTTATTTTGATAGACACATTCTTGAAATCTCATGCTTAAAACTCAAAGTTAGAGAAGCCACTAGACATGTCTCGAATAATTATCTAGGGAACATAAAAACATATAAAAATGTTTTTTAAAAAGTCTATAATATTCTTAAAAATAAATGCATTCATTCTAAATAGACTGGGATGGGGCTTCCGTGGACCAATAATAAATAGAAAGACCTGTTAGAAACAAAGAAGACATAATTAGGAATTTACCTTTAGTTTTAAAAAATCAAGAAACAGAAAAGGCTGGAAAACTACTAACTGAGAAGAAAAATGAAGTAAGGGGATTAACGAGATGATTACTTGACTTACTATGATGGAAAAAGCATACCCTTCATTTACTTGTTGAATTCTCTTTTGTAGGCTACTTAGATGGAGGTTCCATAATAGTAGTAACTACTTTCTACTGATATGGTTAAATTATTTTGATTAAGGCATTATTTAACCATAGTTCAATGTACTCCCGCTTGGGAGCAACAATTGTTTCATGCTTGATCCCTGCGTCAAATAACTCATTTTCAATATCTTTAAAATCAAAACCTAGCCAGTGAAGTGTATCTTCAATGTCTTCATTTTTATTCACGTAATCAGTCAATCACATTTACACTTCTTCCTCCAAATATTCAGTTAAGTCATTAAATTCACTTGCCATGAAGTTTTAAGGGCAACCAACTATTCTTATAATTGGTCCCTTGAAAGTAGTATGGAGTCCATTATTAAGTTCATGCTCTCCAATTCTTTGGTTAAATCAACAAGATTAAGGTATAAATCATCTATTTTTTGTATTTATGGTATCACATTCAACAACTAATTTTTGTAGACACTTAACGCTCTTTGTGTATCATGCATTTATTTGTTTTTATTGAAATTTAGATGGAATTTTTTGTTCCCTTCTATGAACATCATTCATATTTGAAACTTTAGCATAAAAGGTACCAACAAATTCCTTATAAAAGTGCTCACCATTGTCTAAGTCTTTTGGAGATATTCCCAAAAGTTTAAAATCCTTGAAGAGAGAGTAGTGGAACTAGTTGCTAGTTCCCAAATTTCAAGGATTAAAGCACAATTCGGTTTTGAATATTATCTCTATTGTACTTTCTAATAGTTGTGAATAGGCTTGAGGAACTTTTTAATCTCGAGCTTGACTCCAATATGTTTTCTAGACTGTTAAGTGGTCATATGACAACAATTGGTTCAACAAATAAATGTCTTGGCAGTAAAACATTCTCCAGTTTTTTCACTATTCCTTCAAGATCATGTTTTATTTTTCTATTTTATCAATTTAACACTTTAAATATTCTCCCATGGCTTCATGTAATTCCATAACCTTATAATTCTTTGCTCCTTGAATATCATTTTTCAACAATTTAATTATTTTTTAAATCAACTTTCTCAATTAACAATTTCTTTGAACTTTTATTGAAGGCCATGTGATGCACCGTGACAGACTTTTCTTCAAACAAATTGGCTCTTGACAAGCCAGTTCTTCTGCTATTACTCTATTTTCAATTAATCTATGCTCAACCCAATCAGACTCTCCTATTATAGTATGAACCTCCATGTCTTTGAGTTCACTTTCATGTATTTCCTGATCTATCTTTTGAATTATTTCTCTTTTTCTCTTTGGACGTATAGGGGATGTATGTGATTTTTCAATAACCCTTCTAGAAGAATCTTCATCTCCTCCATTGACAGAGTTTCTTGAATGATATTTTATTTTTTCTTGATTGTTTCCTTGAGTTCTGTTCTTTGTTGAAGAACTTTTAAGTGAGAAATTAGGTGATTTGGGGTTAGGTTTCCACTTTTCATGGTTTTCCCTTTTTGTTTATACTGGTCATTTGTAGTGACTAACATATCAATATCATCATGGGTTTTTCAGGAGTGGCTTCTTGAGGGTTTTGGTTATATCCTCCGCCTTCCTTCAATTGAGTATACTTGATGAATAATGAACCATAACCAACTGCAGATATGTGTGCCATAAATAAATCATTAGGGTCAAAGCCATGAATTTCATGAATTTCCCTCCATTTAAAATTATCAAAATGAATATAAAATTCTTCAAAATGAGAGATATTCTTTACAATTTTCTCTCCAAATTTCCAAGGTAGTGGAATGGATTGCTTCTTCATTTTTTCATTAAATAAATGTTCCCAAGCTTTATATTGTCTGCAAACTTCCACTGTGAATAATTTATCAGAGACACATAATGGTAGTAAAGAGGGTTTTCCATGAAAACCATAGAGTCTAACATAACTGAAGTTGTCCAGAGTTTCAAAAATTCCTTTCTAAGATAGAAAGGATGTAGCTTCCATTGACAACCTTGATGTGGTAGGATCATGAACTAACTTCTTGAAGGTGGATAAAAATACATTTTGTACCTCATAAAAATGGTACGGGGTTTTGTTCTCCCAAAGTGTTGGATGTTGGACAACTGAGAGGGGGGGGGGGTGAATCAGTTGTTACTGTGCTTAAACAATTGTGCCCATTTTAAACTCTTTACAAAACACTTAATGATGATCATAATGATGTAGGGAAGTAAGAAATATAATATTAAACATCAATCACACACATGAAATATACTGAGACATATATTTCCCGAGGAAACCCATAAAGGGAAAAGCCTCTTCTTCTTGATATGATAAGTAATATTTATCTTCTTTACATTATCAATCTTATGAGCTCCAACTCCTCTTGAGGCTACAACCTCTATTTTACAAGCAACAACTTGCTGAGAGCACTAACTCTCTGGTTTCTCTAGAACCCACTAGAAGGAAGCACCAACTCCCTGAGTGTTCCAACACCAATTGTATAGAAGCACCAACTTCCAGTCACACAGGCACCAAGCTATATAACATAGAACAATAGTTCTCCCTTGCACCATCCTGCCACCCTGGATTTTCTGGCTGCAACCAGATGGAAGCTACAACTCCCTGTGTTCAAGCACCCACTTGAAACTCTGAGGACACCAATCCTCCCTAACACCTCCCTACCACCCTGAAATATAGATCTTTTCTTTTTATTACTTTATCACAGTGATACAACATTTATCTATGGCTTACTAGTCTCATCACTGTTCTTCTACATTGCTCTACTATCTTGCATCAACGTCTCTCTTCTTGCATGAGTCACTCTCAACAAAAACACCCATCTATTATCCGTTCTGCATTTTTATACTCTTTGTGCACCTTCTGCATCCTTCATGCACAATACCTCTGCATGCCCTTCACTGCGTCACTGTTCTTCCCTACAAGTTGTTCACTACAGCTCCTCCTCACACTTGCATATCTCGACAACAGAAAATCACTTCACTTCTTTGTTCTGCATGCTTTTCTCACGTCGAGTCATCTCCCGATCATCATGGAAACTCTTCATCTTATCTGGTGGTTCTGTTCCCTGTGAGTTCATCATCAGTGGCCATTATGCTGAGATTCCTTAGCTTCTATGGCAGTTGAGACTCTTCATCTTCTCTATCAGTTACATCTAGTCAAATATGGCTTCTTTGGCTTCTAGCCCCTTCCTTCGCATGATCACCAGCGGTGACCAAGATCTTATTCAAAAGGTGCTTCCTGATTTCTATCTAGTGAGTGCTGGCTCCATTTCACGATATGACCTTAGGCCATGAGATTCATGTGGCCAAGTGATTGCGGGTGCGTCCAAAGGTGTTTTATACCAAACTTCTTTTCTCCCCACAATTCACCACAAGCCTCAATGCGTCCTTTATCCAAAACCGTGGTTTTGATTGCGGCCCGCTTACGAAAAATTAAGGTCCGAGCATGTTCTAGCCCCGTAATTGATCATGACCGTTGATATCACAATATTAACGGTGCTCTTGAACAGACGATTCAGATATGTCCTCTCAAGTCTGCAGACCATATCTCTCCTTCCTCCATCAACGACTGAGGTTTCCTTTGTGATTCGGGCTCCGGGAGTTTCAACTCTCAAACCCTATCGCTGCTGACTGGATATCTTCCAGAATGGAAGATTTGCTGACATATGTCCTCTTCAATCGATGAATCTGTCTTATTTCCTTTTTTCATGCGCAATCCTTGGTCTCAATGATCATATGACATTTGTCCCTCTAAACCAATGAACGATATCTCCTTCAGATCTTCAGACTTCGAAGATTTAAATTCTCAACCTCCACTTGCTTAGAATTCTTTTAGCTGGAGTCCACAGATTCCTACCATGTGTCCTCCTCGAATCAATGGTTCTCGTTCACTTCAGGACTTCGACACTTCGGCAATATCAAACCTTTCTCCTTTGTGTTTTCCTAGAGATGACAATATACTGATGCATGCCCTCTTTAATCCAATGACTATCCTCCACTCTGAGACTTTGGCCTTTGGGACTTTGGGTCTTTGGGCGAGTACTGGTGGTAAAAATCCTGAAGAAAAAATCCTAGAGTGACACAACTCTTGTGTCACTCGATGATGTGTCATGAGTCGAGAAATTGCCACGTGTCACTCGAATTTGTGATTTCCACATACCTGAAATGCCAAATCAACTTGACACTTGTCATTGTCTTATTGTGTCACGTGTCCTTGCAGACATAGTATAGCACCTATCCTTTTTGATGTGGTCTGCCATGATCTAATGGTCATTGTCTGATCTCCAGATTTGATGGTTAATGAAATTTCACATTCCGAGGATTTCAAATCTCAAACTTTCCTGAGTGTAAACTCCTCGCATCTCTATATCCGAAGTGAATGTTGTTCATTTGATCAAGATCTTGGATCGACGACTCAATCTTCCTGTGATGTGACTTTGCTAGCTTATCCTGTCTTTCCACTTGAAATTGATCCGACGACTGTTGTTACGTCCCTTTTGTCACCTAAATGAGAAAAAAAAGGACGCTTACAAGTCCAGTTGGGTTAGCTGGACAACACAACAATGAATGAAAGAGTTAGAAACATCAAGCATAAGAAATAAACAAAGAACTAAAGTAATAACAATAAAATAAAATAAACTAGAGTGCATAAGGGAAATAGAACAAGAAATTAAACAACAAGCATGCCACCAATGGATAAGTTTTATTAGTGGAAAAACACCAAAGAGAAAGGGAGACTTATGGGTCCCTTGTTCCTCCAAGGGAGGCATCTTGAGCCCCCAATGATTGAGCTCTTATTACAAGTAACAAACTAGAAGGAAATGGTGAAGAAATCCAAATCACATTCACTCAAGAGGTGATATGAATGGCCAAATGAAATGGTGCTTGTATGCTCTAATGAGAAAAGAGGTTCCTCCAAGAGAATATAGGTAGCATAACAATACAAATGAATTCCTTGAAAATATAGTGCACCCATGGCCTCTTTTTATAGAAAATCTTTGAGGAATTATTCAACCAGTCTTTAGTGTGAACAAGGGGCTCTTTAGGGCACCCTTAGGTCTTTGACCAACCCCCCACTCGGATTCAACTTAGATTTGGGTGTCAAATCGACTTGGGAGATGAACCATAAGTGGGTGGAAGGCCGACCAAAATCATAAATGCACCATTCTGAGGTGTGTGCATATTTTTGCATCCATAGTCATGCATCTGGCGCATATGCACTTTTCCGGTGTTATTCGATTGTCGCACGTGCGCACGCTGCCTTTGTATCTTTAGCGCATGCTGATTTTTTAACTAGTTGTATAGTTTTGTGCCCTTTGGAAATGCATTTTTGAAGCTGTGGGTGAACTAATGGGTGTTTGAAGATGCTGGATTCCTGTAACTCTTTGCGGACGAAATTTCAGTGATAACAAATGCCCCCTAATGTGTGAGGTTAGGAGCATACATATAGCCGAAATACATCAATGTTTCGTCTAATGAGAGTACCTGTGTAAGAAAGAGTGTTGAGGGGAGTTGAAAGAGTGACCCATTGGAGGGAGAGGGGGGCCTATAGGACCCAAACCTTTCGCAAGGTGTGGAAAAATAAAACTGTGTACAAACGAGGCGGGCATGCCCCATGCTCGTGTCATGTAACTAAAAAATGTGTAATACAGTAATTGAAGCTGTGTGTTGGTGTAGATGACTGCAGTGACCTCGGGGGCGTGTTGATAATAGCAGAGGACAATTATGATGGTGAAAAAAATCTGAAAAGAGGCGATGACACCTGTAATAAGTGTTGATGATATGCATGTATTGATAGCCTACCATATTTCAGAGGTCTTCGTCAAATATAAAAACAACTGCAATAGTCACAAAGTAAGACCCACCACAACATGATAAAGTGTTGAATTCGAATGTCGTGGGGGTCAACGACATCAGAGAGCGATGATGGGTCTCTCTGTACCATCTGAGGCTCCTCATTATAAAGGTAATGAGAGCCAAGATACTATCTCCCTTCTAGAAACTGTGCTGATGTTGATAGAAAGGGAGACACAACTCCAAGAAGAAAAGGGCTTCATGAAATCTACAGGATAAAAATCAAGAACTGGTGAGGAACATGGACGTAATCGAGATACGGGGAGACTCAATACTACCCTTGGTTGGGGATATGGGTGAAGGATAAGTGGAAGCAACCGTGAACTGAATCTAGCGTTAGGGGGATGACTAGACTAGGGTTAAATTATGCCAGAGGCGTGACAAAGTGGAAAAACTCAGAGATCAGGGGTACATGGACTATGGGATACTTAGGGTTTATGGATGATGTTAACAGGAGTAGAATATAATGCACACCTTGACCAAGAGCGACATGGGTTTCTTTTTCTGGAAAAAGGAAGGTCGCCAAAGGTGACGACAAAAAACTATGTAAAAGTTGGAAACAAAGGCTTTGTACAATTACCAAATGAATAAATAATAATTGGGGATGACCGTACAGATACAGAAATGGGTTCCTTGGTGCAATATGGCTTGTCCTATGAGGGTGAAAGTTGCGTGGAAAACAGGTGGAGGGTGGGGGCCCCATAGGTGGGTTTCTGTATTAGGTAAAATGAATGGAGAAAAATATGCAGATGGGAAAACAGATGGTGGAGGAGATGGAGGGCTAATGATACTGCAGAGGTGCAGTCAAAATGAGAATCGTGATGAGATGACTTGGGAGTCCATTATGGGGAAGTTAGCAAAATGAGGAGAAGGAGCATGCGGCTAATTCTTGGGAATGCAAAGACTATGAGGACTCCTAGACCTAGGGGGTGAAAGCAGCATGACTATCAAAGTGTCAAGGGGGACTATGAATGGGACAACTCATGTGGGGAAGAGTGCTACTAGGTTCTAGTACTAAAATGAAGTGGAGGTGTGAGTACTACAGAGCCGGATGGGGGAATCCTAGAGGTAAAAATCCGGAGGGTGTGACTGGGAGATGCAATTGATTATTCAAAGGGAATGATTACATGCTAGTAGCGATCTAATACCTGAAAGGGTTGTTCTTATTTGTGGTGACCAAGTACCTGCACACATGAAAACCAAATACCCGACGTGAACAAGATCTGAAGATAAATAACATATAAGAGTTATTTGATAATTTTGGACATGAGCATGCGTACCTAGGCATGATGTGAGAAAAATTCTCCTCGGGGGCCTATTGGCCCTTGACCAAGTTTTGGGAGTTTCTTGGTCATGTTGACCTATTTTGGGACTTTGACAGCCCATTGAAGGAGGAGCACAAGTCAAAGCAGAGATCATGGGATCTCGACCCCCTTTTGGGCCTCTTTTTTGGTTTTTGGGAATATGTAACGGGAAAGGGATGTCGTGTAATGACCCTTTTCTTATTCCTGTAAATAATCTCATAAATAATCTGAAACACTAGCTAAATTATAATGATATAACCTTAAATTGATTACAAGTTATTAATTAATTATTTTGGATTATACTTAAGCGGAAATATGATTTAACTCCTTGAGTAAGGGTTAAATGAATGAATGATTATTAAATAAAATATTAAATGATTAAATATTAAATTAAGGATTAGTGATTAATTGATCATTAATTAAATTAATTGATTAATTATGAATTAAAAGGGGAAAAATAAAATAAATAAATAAAAAACATAAATAAGGTAAAGAGGTTACGTATCCCAT
>ML779754.1:1085021-1120168 GCA_009831015.1 Picea engelmannii | reverse complement strand
AAGATAAGGTAATAAATATGGTTGATGAAGGGATAAGGTTTTAAATGTTTGGATAAGGTTTGGTGAGGGGGAAAGGTTCGAGAGGAGGATGGAGGCATAAGGAAGGGGAGTATGGATTTTGAGGGGATGCTCATTCATTGAGGGTTGGTTTACGAGAAGAGATTTTGGGGGAAGCTTGGGGGACTGATTTAGCAGTGGGGATTTACCGTGCACACCGTGGCTGAGAGGTTTGGGCACGGAGGGCTAGGACATCCGTAGATGTCCTAGGGCCAGGCGCACTGGTCGGCAGGGTGGCCGGTTTTGGGAGTGTTGAAGCTGAAGGTTCAAGCTACTGCAAGCGGAGGTTCAAGTTGAAGATTCGGAGCTTAGCATCAGTGACAGGTATTTTATTTTCAAAATTTGAAGTATATACTCAATTTTAACTTGTATGCAAAGTATCATGTAGATTTAAATTGTTATGCATAGTGTGTTAAGTAAAAATGTTTTATTTTCTTCATAAAATTCTGAGAATGAATATGCTCGAATAAGCAATTTTTTAGTTCTGTTAAAATTCCGCTCTGTGAAATTTATGGTAGCCAAAATGAAATTATGGTTGTTACATGTCGGCCCATGGGTTTACCCATGTTTAGGCCTATTTTATAGATGCCTAGGATAGGAATAAGAGGGGAGATGAATGAAAGGATAAGTGCTAGACCTAAGTGATGTAAATGTATGCTAAGTGCAAGTAGGGTTTTTGGATGCTTTGTGCAAGATTGTAAGAGGCTTGCAGAGCCGAGTGAAAGTGGTTGTGACAGATTGTGAAAGGTTGAGTACTGTAATGCAAGGAAGAAGGATCTAGCGAGCTACGCAAATCTTCTGTCCTATGCGGAGTAAGGGTTTTGAGGCTCTGTGCTGTAACAGAATGAATGAAGGCAATAAAGAAGAAGAGTTGGTGGACATAGCCCCAAGAGGGGGGTTGTTGGTTACTATTTCCCTTATCAGTTTGTCTGAGTTATTGACCCAGGGTTCATGTCATTCGGGGTTCCAACAAAGCCTCTAAAACTATCGACCCTCCTATTAAAATAGAAGGCAACACAACACTCGGAAGGTACTGCACAGTCTCACCCGAGATAACTTTAAATGGGTGACTGTAAGACTCAGGTGTTTACAGCCTAGGACATAGTAGGGGATAGGGATTTCTTGATTAAATCTAGGTACCGTGAGCTGTAAGATAAACTACTTATTCCTTGAAGTCGAATACGTATATCCCATAGTTTAATTCCAACAAAGTACAAACAGATTCATAACAATGTATTAATTCATTCATCAAGCTTAACCATTAATTGCTGAAAGAAAGTAGAGACATGCATACATTCAACAAATTATGAAAGTATTACTGTGGTTCACCCCCTCCTAGGATATGTCCACAAAGATTTGGCTCTTGGCTCTTTTATTATGGCAGTTCTGCATTTCTAGCGCCGCACACTTACAATTCTCCAAAAACTGGGTAAGATCTATGTGAGGCGAACTAGATCACACCAGGCTCTATAGCCTATGGTCTAATCCTCAGATCTACCTTCCCTTATATCTTATTTTCTCAACAACTTACAAAATCAGTTCATACAACCAAAAACATTACATATCACCTACGCTCCTGCGTGGTTACAGTCTCCAAAACTTCACTCCAAAGCCTAACCCTCAACAACAACAACAATAACAACAACCATCAACCAACAACCATCCCTATATGATACTTTCTTATCTATATTTATACATTTTGGGATCTTCATCCTTTTATAGAATATTACCAAAACCCTAACCCTTCTTAAATTATGTCTTTCTCCCATGCGCATTCTATTCTTCCTCCAGCTGTCGCTTTCCTTTGTGCATGCTTTCTTGCATGCGCGTGTGCTGTTATTTTTCCAGTTGTTACTTCAGTTTTCTGCACGCTTTCTTTCCCACGATCGTTCTTCTTTCCCCTTTGGCCTGGTGCCAACAATCCCCCAACACTAACATATGACTCCTCCCGAGTCACCTAATTGCTCTATGCTTCCTTGATCTCCTTGGTGATCGTCTGGAACTTCTCCTGCAACTCTACTGCTTTTGTCAGTGCCTGCACAATTTTCTCCTTGATGGTGTCGACTGTTTGAGCTACCACTTCCTCGTTCATTAGTCCTGCGCATTCTAGTTGAGTCTGTGATGTCTTTTTTTGGCTTCTTCTACCTATGCAAGTACTTCTGCTACCCATTCCTACAACGGTTCTATTTGAGCCTGACGCTCCCATTTATGTGATTGCAGAGTGATAAGTTCTGCCTATATATTATTCAACTCTTGCTTTCCCTTGACTCGTTTTGGAATTGGTATGGTCGTTTGTCATTGCTTGAGTTCTTGGATCGTTGCATTGATCCTCTCCTCCTCCTTGTCCCAGTGTTGGACCTGTGGATCCTCTTCCAGCCTTGTCCAAAGTTGTGTTGTTTTATCTAGAAAGTCGGCTGCCCTGCTAACCTGTATTTCTAGCTCCTGCAGTTGCATTGTTTCTTCTTTCTTCCTTTTCTCCTTCATCACTGGTGGATTTGTTGGTCTAATATGTCCACAGAGAGTCTCTATCTCCTTCTGATACTGATCAATTACCTGCGCAATCTGGTCGATCTTTTCTGCGGCTGGGAGTTCATTTCCTTGCGCAGGGGTTGGAAGTTTCCCAAAAATTTCTTCCACTCTATGTTCCATCTCGTTTCTGTGTTCCTTCTCTTCACGAGTTTCAGATTTGGCCTGCACACAAACTATTTCTAGCGCTTCCCGCTTCTTTGTTGCTTGCTGTATATCGACTAAGTTTTTATGTGCTCGTGACTGTATATCGTGGTCGACGCTAACCTGTAGTTTGTATAATTCTCTTGATGGCATTCGTGTCAAGACCAATTGGATATGATCCAAATCCTTTAGTGGTGTCTGTCCCACAATTTCATCCATTCACAACATGCTAGGCTTTATGTAGACCATGGAATGTGCGTGTGGTATTGGAAGAACTGGGTCATGTTCTTCTACCTCCACCCTTTTTATGGTCTATGTGTTCAATGGCTCTATGCCTCTACTTCTACTCGTGATCTGGGCTTCCCCAAATTTCTAAAGGAGCTATCCCATTTCTGTCAGTTCCTTCTGCAGTTTATCCTTGTGGTGCACGACATGATCGAAATCCTCTGTGAGGTAGTCTTGGACCATTCTAGCAATAATATCTCCATCATCATCCATGATTGTATAGTTCGGTGGTGGTCATTGTGCCTTTGTTTTCTTGCGCACACCTTCTTCCTATACCGCTAGTCTCTTAATTCCCCTTGGTTCATGTGTGATGGGGTTCGATGTGGTTTCCTGTGCTCCCTCAGCTAGTTTCCGCTATCCATTGGTCGACTGAGTGGCTTATGTCCTCCCCTTCAAGGTCCCTGGCTACTCTGAGCCATTGTCTGCTTGAGTCAACTTGGTTTGGCCTATTCTTCGTTTCTTGGGTATTGGGATTTGTGGAGGCTGTGTTTCTGCTTGCAGAGCCCCTCCTTCTATTGTTTGTCCCAGTACTTCTCTGGGTATGGTTGGAATCCTCCATTCATCAGGACATTCATTGATGATCACGTCGATATCTCCCTTGGTGATTCAGTAGCACATATGTAGCCACTGTTTATCCGGGTCCTTCCTTGGTTGTATCCACATGGCTTGTCACCTAGCCCAGAAATTGGTGATTCCTCCATATCGTGCGACAACCTCAGGTGTTATTTTCCATGCTCGAATGATGGCTTCCTATATCTCCCATAGGTAAGCTTCAAATATGATTCCATTCTCCCTCTTATGCTTGTCTAGTGGCGTGGATCTCGGGATGCGATATCTTTCTCCTCCTGGTTGTGGTGTGGTACAAAAGATGATGTGTTCTGGTTCTCGCCATCCCATGAAAGCTATTAGAGTGATCAGCCATGAGTAATGAAATTTTGTACCTGGGTCCTGCGCATCTTTTCATTCTACTTGGAACAAGTTTGATAGGTATGGCACCTAGCTCATGGAGGTGCTTCTGCGCACTGAGCTGCAACAACAATGACTCCTGCCAGTACTTCATCTTTGCGACATTTCTTAGCAGTTTGCAGGATAAGATTTTTGTGCCCAATTGTGACATTGTTGATACATTTAATTATAATGCCTCTTGTTCCCCTATTGGTGCCATATTTCTTCTTCATCTCTTCTGCCAATGTTTTTTCCTTGGAATTATCGTCCAGAATCAACACGGGATCCATACCTTGGGTGGGTAGGCCTGTTATCTGTGTGATAAGTTTGACAGTTATGGGGATGGGTTTGTCCAACCATACATCCCCTCCATGTGTAACTACTAATAGTTTCTTGACGCATGCTGATGCATATTGGCCTTTGCCAAAGTGTGGTATCTTCAACAATCCTAGAATTGCTATTCTGTCTAGTCCAGTTCCCCACTGGTGTGGCTGAGTGATGGTTTCTTTGAGTTGGTTCATGACTATTTTCTTCATAAAGACCTGTGGTGAAAGCTCTGGATATTTGGTTTCATCTACTACGTCATGGTCAAAATACTCCCTCTGGTATGCGAGGTAGCACAATCTCTACAACCGGTTTCTTTTGAGGTGAGATCAGTATCTGAACTCGGTCCTCCTGCTATGTTGGCTGGATCAAAGTTCCAACAACTCCTGGATGTTCCCCTGTCATCCACTCTATCCATGCCCAGGTAGTTCAAGTGATCTCCTCGGTTGGGTGACCTAAGTCAGGTGCTTGCGTCTTGTCTGGTTTCTCCTCTGCTCCCAGATGTTGTGTCACTCCGTTCACTTCCATGACTGCTTCAATATGTTCTAGTGGTATTTTCTGGTGGGTTTCTTCTTCTTTGTTTTGAAGCTCGTGCATCGCTACTGGTGTATCCTATTCCATGGCCTTTGTTTGTGGTTGCAGAATATCCTCTAGTATTGGTATGGATTCTACTGGGATTTCCTCTGGCGATGGGATTTCGTCAATATCGACGATCTCTGGTGGCTGCTGCTCATTTTCTTCTAGTGGTCCCCATGACCTAGTCTGAACCCTGGTTGATCTCGCTGTTTGGCTTGGTTCTGCGAGCTTCGGTGGTACCACAATGGTGTCTGTCAAATGTTTTCTGAGTTCAAATGGCTCTGATGAGATTTGTGGTTTCACTCTGTTCATTCTAGCTGCTATTACTCTTTTTCCATTCTCCTTTCACAAATAGACTAATTGCTTCTCTGCTCGTGTGTTGTATGGGCTCGTCATGAAGCTTGTCGGGGATGCTTCCTCCATCATGCGATTAATGCACCATAACTGTGGGTTCAATGCATCCGTGACAATTTCATACTTTCCATTACGCCTATTTTTCCATCTCCAGTTGGCGTGTTTAATGTGACATCCCATCCGTCCTCGCCTTGCTTTAACTCTTCCTCATTCTGTCCTATAAGCCTGCTTTTTACGAATTTCCTTTTCCCGCTTGTTTCCTTTTTCAATATGGCTGTTATCATTTCCCTTGATGGCTTCGTGTTTCCTATGCAGCTTGTCCCTCATGTTGTGCACTTCTTTTTTTTTACTACGCGGTGGGTGGTTGACTGTCCTTGTACAGCTTCAACCAGCTCCCATTGATCAGTCCTCTGAGATCTGCACCTACTAGATCTCTTAACTATACAACTCCTCCTTCCGTGATAGATTTTACCTCATATGGTCCTAGCCAATGAATTCTCAGCTTTCCTGGGTGCTGCAATGATTTACTGTCGTAGAGAAATACTAGATCTCCTTCCTTGAACGTCTTCCTCTTGATGTGGCGGTCGTGCCAAGATTAGTCTCTTTCTTTTCGTACTTTTTGGTGGAATCCTGCCTAGATTCGGTCTTCCTCCATCGATAGTAACTGATTCAGTATTTCTTGTACTACGCCTCGTTCTTTCATGTGTGTTATATCTGCTACATGTAGACTGGGTATTAAAAATTCTAACGACACTACTACTTCTTGACCATAGACTAGTTTGAATGGTGTGTAGCCTATCAAATTTTTGCATGTGGTTTTATATGCCCATAACACTGTTGGTACCTTGAGGTCCCAATCGTCCCTGTTGATGTTACATATCTTTGTCAAGGCGTTCTATAGAATTTTGTTGAAGGCTTCTACCATGCCATTTTCCTGTGGATGATACGGTGTGATTTTTTGGTGATGAAATTCAAACTCTTCAAGAATCACTCAAATGGTGTTGTTTATGAAGTGTGTTCCTTGGTCTCTCATTAAAATTCTTGGGCACCCAAATCTAGTAATTACTTGTTCAAAAATAAAGTGTGCCTCTATCTCTGTGCTGCAATTTTTTACTGCTGCAACTTCCTCCCATCTTGTTAGGTATTCCATCGTGGTGATAATATATCTCTCCCCCGTTCTTTTGGCTGGTGGGTTAATGGGTCCCACAAAGTCTATCGTCCATTTATCGAATGCCTGAAGTGTTGCTTGCAGTCGTAGTGGCATCTCATCCCTTCTGTTGGGTTTTCCTACCCTTTGATAGACATCACATTGCTGACAGTACTCTTTCGAGTCTCTGTGGATAGTTGGCCACCATAATCCTGTTCGTAGTACCTTCTGCGTGGTAGATTTTCCTACATAATTCCCTCCTACTATTCCCTCATGGGATTCTACTAAAATTCTTGGTCGTTCATGGTCTAGTACGCATCTTCGTAAGATGCTATCTACGCCCATATTGTATAGATATCCTACAATCAATTGATAGTCGGCTGCACGGACTACCAGGTTCTTCTTCTGTGCAGTGGTATATTCTTGCGGTGCAGTACCTGTGCTCAAGTACTGGATGATGTCTGTGAAGTAATCATCAACAATCTGTACTGAGAATAGCTGTGCATTTGGAAAGTTGTCTTCTAAATTCTTTGGTTCCTCTCCATTTGTGACACTTGATAGGTGGTCAGGTCCTGCATTTAGTTTTTCTGGTTTAACTATTTCCTCAAAGTTAAATTCTTGAAATAGCAATGACCATCGACATATTATCCTCCCCAACACTGGCTTGTTGACTAGGTATTTTAGGGCTGAGTGATCTGTAAACATGTTAAAGTTTTTTCCCAATAGGTAATGTCATTATTTTTGTAGTGCATAAACCATATCTAGGCCTTCTCTTTCTGTTGTGGTATAATTCTGTTCTAAGTTTGATATTTTTCTTCTTGCAAATGCTATTGAGTGATCCAAGTCTCCTGCTCCTAGTTGCACTAAGATATCTCCAAGTGCTATCGCTGATGCATCTACATGTACATTGGATATTTTCTCCCAATTTGGAAATACCAATATTGGTGCGGTGACCATCTTTTCCTTCAGGGTATCCAGACCATGTTGGAACTCATCGTTTCATTGATACTTTGTATCCTTCCTTAATAGTTTTTCCATTGGTGCTATAATATGTGCATAGCCTTTGATGAATTTCCTGTAATATCCCATATGTCCTAACATTTCTCTTAGTTGGCAGACTATTTTTGGTGTTGGTAGATTAACAATGACTGCGATTTTGGCCGGATCCACTAGAAAACCATGTTTGCATACTATGTGTCTCAATAGTATCCCAAATGGTGTTCTAAATATGCATTTCTTGATATTTAGTGATATCTTGCACTATCTGCATCGTTCTTACATCATTCATAAAAATTCCACACGGGGTTTTAGTAATCTATACACTGTCCAATCATCCAGGTACAATTCAAGGAATTGATGGATGAATTCCTTAAATGCTGTGATGATCACTCTAGAAAATATCGGAGGTGCATTCTTTAGTCCGAACGGCATGACTGTATGCTGATAAGATCCCCATTCTATCGTGAATGTGGTGTTGTGTCTATCCTCTTGTGCTATCTTAATATGATAATATCCTGAGAATACATCGGTGAATGAGTAGGCTTCGTGGCCTCCTACGTTCTCGAGTACTTCGTCCATGAACGGTGTAGGGAATGGGTCGTGTAGGCATGCATTGTTAAATTTCCTCAAGTCGATGCATATCCTGATCCCTCTTCCCTGTTTCTTTTCCTGTACTACCATCGGGCTTATCCATTCTAATTCTTCGACTAGTTCGATGATGCCGGCCTCAAGCATCCTATCGATCTCGTCTTTAAATTTCTGTTTATATATGGGGTTCAATCTATATGGTCATTTTTTAATGGGTCTCGCATCAGGTCTGAGTGGTATCTTCATTTCTCCTAATTCTCCGGCTATGCCTTTCATCTTTGTAAAGGTTGTGGGAAAAAGGTCACTGTATTTGCGCAACAATTCTGTGATTCTTTCTAGTGTCTGTTCGTCCCAGTAATCTCTAAAGATGACCATTTTGGGCTACTTGGCGGTTCCTATGTTAACCTTGTTTATATTGATTGGCACAGAGATGACCTCTAACTCTAAGGGTGGTCCTTCCACGTCTCTCTCACCTTCGACTTCTTTGATCTGAATATCGCGCGGATCATCTTCATCCAGGGCTTCCTCCTGTACGTGGTAGCATGACAATAGATCCTTGACTATCTTCTTATTCCATTGTTGTACCTCTGTGATAGATTCTACTTCCGTTTCTTCAATGAATATGACGTTTCTTATTTGTTTCAGGGCCACGTCTATGTTGGGGTTATCATGCTCGAATGAGAAAGTGACTGTAAAGTTCTGTTGGAGTGTCACCCATGTCTTGGTTCCTTTACACATTTCCTGGTCCATATACCAATTCGCTGGTATGCCCTCTAAAGTATGAATGAAGTGGTGAGGTCATTCCTCCGGTGGCATCATTTTCCACAACGTTTTACACGCCTCCAAGTGTTCTACTGGTGTGCCTAGTCCGTCATATTTCTGTTGTTTTTTACCTGTCTGTTCTACGCTGAACCTTATGCACAGTAATCTCTTACATTGGTACCAATTTGTGATAGTCTCTTTTTGTGCACCCCACCATCTTGTGGGTGTAGCCTTTAGTGCTAAATCTAGTGCTAACAATCTCTTGTTTTATAATACTTCATCTTCATATTGTGTCAAGAAAGTTTCCAAATCATTTAGCCCGTGAAAAATGGGTGGTTCTCTGATTTCTGTGCCAATCCACCTTATTGCGTGGTCTATTATGGCACACCTTCTCGTGGATACTTCATGTAGTCTTTACTTCCAGTTTTCTAATCCGATGTCTGAGTCTGTTGTACATGAAGTAATTCTCTGCCAACTGAGTACCCCATATGCAGTTGGGTTTATATAGTCCACATCATGCACAGTTGTTCTGTACAACTAGCCGATCTCTTCTAAATCCAGATAAGTGGTTTCTACGAACCTCTCACCTTCTGATGGGTCGAGTGGGGATATGACCCTGTAGTCCCTCAACTAAAATGTCATTTTTCTGGTTTTTAAGTTAATTATGGCCTGGTTGTCGAACTTCCAATCCTGATTAAGTAGCGTCGGGTAAGGTGTTGTGTCGTCTACTATTTCGATGAATTCAAAGTTTACCTTAGTGTGCACACCATCCAGATCTACCATCACTCCTTTCAATCTACCTATTGGTAGGACTCTATGTTGATTTTCTATCTTTAATTGAACAGTTGAGTATCCCAGTGTAGGTTCTCTCATGCATTGCCATGTATATTTTGGTAGTACATTCACTTCGGATCCTAGATCTAGTATAATATCTCCCATATTGAAATCCCTAATGTTAGCATTTAGTCTAAATTTCCTACTTGTTCTTCTTCTTGTGTGTAGGTGGTTGACAGTTTTCAATTCTGTCTTTTGTTCCATCTCGCTGCTACATTTTTCTAGGATGTTTTGCAATATTTTGATAGATGAAGGACCACTTAACATTTTGATGCATGATTGCAAAAATTATTTGATAGTACTTACTTGTTCCTTGGGTTATATTCTATTGGTATGGTCCAGTGATGGTAGGTTTTCATATTCCAGAGCTTCCTTTCTTGATTGTGTAGTAGGTGCAATGTTCTCCTTTTGGAATTCTTGTCAGGCTTCTATAAATATATCCTTCTCCTTATGCACGTCGAATTGCTTCTTAGGGTTAGTGTTCTTCTTTACCCATTGGTTCTGCGCTGGTTCCTGTCGAACTACGTCATTTCCTGTTTTCGTTCCTCCTCGAGTGATTATGTTGATGTTCCGTCCATCATCCCTTGCTTCGGCTGAAATCCACTGAACATTCTGGTTATTTTGATTCCTTTTTTCCTGGATCTTTACAAGTAATTTTGGACATTCCTCCATATCGTGGTTCGATGAGTGACAATACATACAAGTCGCTGGTGGTAGTGGGCACTCCCGTGCATAATGTCCTGGTTGCTAGCAATTGTGACATGTGACTAGTCCTCTACAGTGTACGAAACCTCCTCTCGCTTGTCCTACTCCTCTATAAGATGCATGATCACCTTGCGGCGTGTTATACTTTGGTCCCTGATTATATTGTGCGGTTTTTTACAGGGGCTATGCCGGGTTGTACTATGGCTGCGCGTTATTGTACGACCACGATGCAGTATTATACTGCTGCTGCGTGGTGTTGTATGGGGCTGGGGCTTGAGTGAATTATGGTGTTGCTTACCCAGTCATCATTTCTGCCTGTACCTTATATTCGTCTGATGTTCTTTCCCGCATAAGCTCCATAGTTCTGAAATCTTTGTCATCATGGCCGACTGACTTGCAAAAGGTGCAATATGAGTTCTTTGGAACTGTTTGGTATTTTTGCATCATCGTGCAGTGGTAAGGGTCGCGACCCAATTTATTGCATATTTCACACCATAATCCTCCCTGTGGTAGTGGGTTCGGCGTCCCCGTCACCATATACTGTGCGAATGTTGGACATTCATTCTTATGGTGTCCTTCCATCATATAGGTAGTGCACCAAATGACTTCTTGTTTTTCCTTGTTATTATTTTGGTTCAACTAAAATGTTAAGTTCTTCAGATCCTCCTTCAGTTCTTCGATAACCGGGTCCATCTGCTGGTACTGATTCTCTTCCAATTGCAAGGCTGCCTGCAGAGCCTCTACCTGTGTCTGAAAATTCTGTTGTCATAATGGATATTTTAAGTGTGGGAGTAGTGAGTTGACAAACAGGTGCCGATGTTGCATATCAGTCATAAGGTATTTTAACTTTCCTTTTAATTGCTTGAATCTTTGATCAATCTCCCATACCGATTCTCCTGGTTTCTGTCTTATTTCAATCATCTCATTCATGTATTGATACTCTGAGCTCGGCTTCTGGAACTCATTTATCAATAGTTTCTTAATGTCATCCATTATCCTTTTTCGTTCTGGGAACACTGTTCGTGTCTAGACTCATGTACTAGTCTAGTGCTAGGTCTCTTAGCATGATCACTAGTTGCACGAGTTTGGTGTCTTTATCAATGATCTACTTTTCTTCCCAGATATTTGCACAAATGAACAAATGTTTCTCAAGGTCTTATGTTGCTTCTCCTTGAAACTTTGGTAATATGATAGTAGGATCATGTCCTGCCATTCCAAATACTGAGCTACTCCCTCCTCTCCGCGGTGTAGATACTTGACTAAGGTTGCCTGAACTGGCTCCTCCAGTTGTTTCTCCTTGTGTAGATGTACTTCCTACTGTCGGACTTCCTCCAAACTTTGGTTGTCTAAACGGTGGTGTTCTCTTTGGTGTATTGGTCGCACATGGGTTTATGGGTTCCACACTGACATTAATATGAAAGGGATGGCTGCCTTCTCCTCTTGTTCTTGGGCCTCTTTTTTTCCTTTCATATGTGGCACACATGATTTCCTCAATATTCTCCACAACCGAGAGATCCTCTACCTCTTCCTCATCACTTTGCAAGCCCTCCCTCTCGGCTACGAATCTCTTCTTGGTATTAACCTTATACTGGTAGGGTGCTCCACTACGTGTCATTCTTGATGATGCCAAGATCCACTTAAGCTGGTCATCATCCATCAATATTAGGTCCAAGGGTTCCTCCTCCTTATTCTCTTTATCCTTCCCTCCTTCAATTCCTCCTCCCTCTGTCAGTGCTTCCCCCCTTCCCCCATGCATGTAGGGAAGTCTAGCTGTCTGATTCCATTGCCATTACACCTTTGTTATATAGAAATATCTTGATAGAAGTATACAGTGATCGAATGTACCTTCCTCTAGGTCCTAGTAGGAACTCTTTCTCGATTTCACTATATGACTTTGTTGTGTATACCACAATTTCTGTGATAAATCCTGCCAGAATACTGTCAAGCCAAAAGTCGACTGCACAGGTGAATTTGTTGTTCACCTGCTGTAGCTGCTGGATCTGCAATGGAGTCCAATATAGTTGTCAAATCCAATTCGTCAGGTGGTTATCCTTTAACCTAAAGATCCATTCCTATAGTAGATGCGGAAAATCACAGAAAAAGACTTCGTGTAAATCCATAAATACATATTTATCCAGGTATTTACGTGGTGTGATCGTGGGGTTTCTATTGTCTTTCTGTGCAAACTCTATCTCTTTAGTTCTCAACCAGCCCTCGATTTCTTCTATCATGGGGTTCCAAGGTATCAACATTCCCTTCTAACGGCTCATTGATCTTCTGTTCCGCTCCTTCGGTTCTTATTCATTCTATTTCATCTACTCAGTCCTCTCTTGTTCCTCTTAACATGACAACAAAACCATTTTTTGGTTACTATTTCCCTTCTCAGGTTTTCTGAGTTATTGACCCATGGTTTATGTCATTTGGGGTTCCAACAAAGCCTCTAAAACTATATTCCCTCTTGGTAAACCAGAAGGCAACATAGCACCCGGAATGTACTACACAACCTCACCCGAGATAGCTTTAAATGGGTGACTGTAAGACTCAGGTGTTTACAGCCTAGGACAAAGTAGGGGATAGGGTTTTCTTGATTAAATCCAGGTATCGTGAGCTATAAGATAAATTACTTATTCCTTGAATTCGCATATGTATATCCCACAGTTTAATTCCAACAAAGTATAAACATATTCATAACAATGTATTAACTCATTCATCAACCTTAACCATTAATTGCTGAAAGAAAGTAGAGACATGCATACATTCAAAAAATTACACAAGTATTACTTTGGTTCACCCCCTCCTGGGATATGTCCACAAATATTTGGCTCTTGCTATTTTATTATGGCAGTTCTGCATTTTTGGCACCGCACGCTTACAATTCTCCAAAAAACTGGTAAGATCTATGTGAGGTGAACTAGATCGCACCAAGCTCTACAGCCTGCGGTCTAATCCTCAGATCTACCTTCCCTTGTATCTTCTTTGCTCAACAGCTTACAAAATCATTTCATACAACTAAAAACATTACATATCGCCTACGCTGCTACGTGGTTACAATCTCCAAAACTTCACTCCAAAGCCTAACCCTCAACAACAACAATAATAACAACAACCATCAACCAACAACCATCCCTATATGATACTTTCGTATCTATATTTATACATTTTTGGCTCTTCATACTTTTATAGAATATTACCAAAACCCTAACCCTTGTTACGTTAGGTATTTCTCTCATGCACGTGCTATTCTTCCTCCAGCTATCACTTTCCTTTGTGCATGCTTTCTTACATGCACATGTGTTGTTCTTTTGCCAGTTGTTACTTCAGTTTTCTGCACGCTTTCTTTCCCATGATCATTCTTCTTTCCCCTTCTTCCTGGTGCCAACAGGGGTGAACCACGTAAATCCTGTGTTGTCTCACTTTGTGCTTTACCTTAATGTGTTTATGTCTTCTTTGCTAAGTGCTCTGATGTAGTTGGATAGATCTACTTTCTTTGTGCTTATGATGTGTGAGAATGCTAGATCTGATACATATGGTTGTGCTTAGTGGTTAATTTGGTTGATATAACCTATTTACTTATGCTAAGTTCTTGTATATGGTATATTAGTATGAATATTGTGAGGCTCTAATTTATCAACGAGGTAGATAATGATTTCATGTTAAAGAACTGGATCTTCTAAATTCTTTATTAAGTAATACAATCACAGATCTGTGTCCTAGATAAGGTTGCATACACTTGAGTCCTGCAACCACCCCTACCTCTATCTCAGGTGAGGATTCATCTACTTCGTAGGTGTTTCCGAAAGGGCCGGTAGTTAGGTTTTTTTTGGTGCGCTGTTGTAGCGTTGAACCCTGGGTCTTCCCCTATGCCAATAAATGGTTCCATTGCCGAGACTAAAACTATGATTGTTGGGAACTAAGGAAGAATACACTTTGTGCAAATATTTGATCTAAAAGTGTGAAATCTTTGTGCGTAGATGTGTTTCCCTAGTGCAAAACATTTTACTTGACCTATGAAGCTTTGTGCCAAGAGGAAGGTCAGATCTGAAGAAAAGAAGTCCAATTTGTAGAAAGGAAGGTTAGATCTCAAGAGAGGAAGTCTAACATGAAGAATAGAGGTAAGATATTGATCCAGGTGGATATTGGTGGCCACCCACCTATTCCACTTGGACCCCCACCATTGCTTCTTTCAGTTTTTCAGTTTTCGCACAGTTTACTATTTTTAGCAGTTTTTTTGGGTCCTGAACTTCCGGGGCCATTTTGAGGCCCTAAATGATTTTTTTTTGGGTATGTTTCTGTCGCAAAATATCATCTAATGATGCTATTTTGTCTTGAGCGTTGTAGGCCTTGGATGGATCTTTCCAACGAGCTATCATACGCCTAAAATGGAGATCGTATGCAAAAGTTACGACCCCGGGAAGTTGATGCACCAACTTACCCAAACGGGGCCCACATGACTTTTGGCGCTTCATCTCCTAGGGTTAGGCTTTTGGATGTCTAGGACTTTTGGCATTCCCATTTATTGTAAAAGGGCCTTCAGAGCCTCATTGTAATCATCTTCTCATGGATGCGAGTAGCGGCCACATCTCTTCTCAGAGATAAGCTACCAACGCCCTAGCTAGTTTATTTCCATTATGTCTGTAAGCATATTTCAGTCATTTGTTATTAATGAAATGAAGTCTTATTTCCGTTGCATCTCTGTGTTTATGTGTATTTCTATATTTCATTATGTTCCTACATAAATCCGGATCAGATATGTAATCTCTTTGCTCTGATAAAGGTAAGAATAGTTAAAAAGTCTTAGATCTGAAAGATTTGTGCTCTGTAAAAGTAAGATAAGTGGAAATTTTTGTTTCTAGAGTATGAATCTAGGTATGTTTGATAGATTTTGTCCTAGCTTAAAAACTAGGGCACTAATAGATGAAAGAATATTTGTTATGAATATATATGATAAGAATTATGAAATATATGTTATACCTATGCATAGAAAAGATGTTTGGAATAACAAATGGATGTAGGATCCTAGAAAGAATTTGTTTCAGGTTATCTCATACGATCCTAGTGCGTGGTATAGAAGAAGCCGGGGATCATTTAAAAGGAAGAGAGGATTAACCCTCTATTACAGTTGCAAAAGGCTGAGACATCTTGCTAAGGAATGCCCTAGTGGAAGACCTAGTTGTCTTTGTTGTAAATCTCTAGACCATGAAGTATTGGATTGCCCTAGAATGATCGCTAAGATTGAAGGAATGAACCTGGATCAAGAGAACCCTAAGGAAGATCGAGAAAAGGTAGAACCCTAGAAAGAATCAGAGAAATTATTGATATAGATGAAAGAAACCTTGAATGCCCACCGACATGTTATCTTATCAAAGATCTTCAAAGAGAAGGAGTGCATCGAAGAAAGAATAGGAGACTTCGACATTGACTATGTTATGGATGTGGAAACAAAGATGAATATTATGCCAAAGAGAATCTGAGAAGCTATAGGAAGGCCTGCTATGATCCCTTCACTAGGAGGAACAAGTTTATTTAAAGGAAAGCTAGTAAACCTATGTGGAAGGCTTGCTCGGATACCTATGAATGTCAATGGAACTTTGACAGAAGAAGACTTTGAGATTATTAAATTTGTTGAAGATAGTGCCCCATTTACCATGCTAATAGGAAAACCTTGGATTGATAGAGATCAAGCCAAATGAAAGGAAGCAAGAGTTAAAAGACTTTATGACCATAAGGATCGCACACTTGATTGAGGAACATGAGAGAAGATCGCAGATATTTAATACTATAATCCCGGATATCAAATCTAAGAGAACAATAGAGGATCCTCAGAATATTGAATTACCTATCTCAGGCATAGAGGAAGTATTATCCAGGAACCCTAGGAAATAATTTCAACAGTGTGATGTAACTAAGACCAAAGAAGAAAAGAATCAGAATGCGAAAAGCATTACTGAGATGAAGCTCACTAGAAATAAGGCTATAAAGTTAAGAAAGAAAAGGGCTAATACTAAAAGGTTATAGGAGGTTCTAGAGGAGACCTCGTAGAAAGAAAAATTGCAGAATTGGAGCTTCGCCGAGATATCAGAACAACGACACATGGCACTTTTCCATGATGAAGAAATATAGTTGTTGGGGATGATATATCCATTTGACTTCTGCTTCGAATGGATAGAAAATAAATAAAGGTTCTTCATCTGACCATTGAACCACACAATAATGGATCAAACAAGATTTAATGGAGGCTCATACCCATTGCAAGACAACCATTGTCGATTTACCTATTTAGCTCGTCGCGCCACGCACCGAGAACACTTTTGCCAACTGAGAATTTGAGACCACAGACTAATCCAAGTTTATACAATGATAATTATGCTCTTGTTCTCTATCTCATTAACATGTCTGAGTTGTTCCCCGATCTCACAAATTGTTTATTCTGAGTGCGTATGTCATAAGAATTGAGCACTGCAGAGAAAGCCGCTGAGGAAGTTTTGATCAACTTAATGACAGAGAGAGTCATGTTGGAGTGAGGGTTTTCTACAGGTGTACGAGCATCATCGACAAGAGGACTATAGGCATCTCCTTCCACTGCTCGATCCGGTCCATCCCGGCCAGCTGATGAGAAACGAATGAAGCACATAGACGATATCACGAATGCTAAGCTGATTATGAGCATCCTAATTGCTTATATACCACCTTTGAGCGACGCCATCAATCATGATAGTGTACCCTGTGAATTTGAGTATGATTTGATCATTGTGTACCTTTCGAAAGAAGTGCACGCAGTTTGTGCCAACCAGGATAAGGTCACCGTGTTGAAGTTCAGTGACTTCAACCTTGATGACAAGAAGGTTTATAGTATGCTCGCCCCTCATAAATATCTGACACAAACAAAAGGAAAGAACTCCAAGATTATTGCTCAGTTGTGGACCATGAACCTCGTGCAGTACACACTGCTTAATGTAATGAAGATTCCTCACTCGGGAGGCATCAAAATGTGAATGCCTACGTCAAGTTGCTATTGTACTGATATCATGGAGGATTCTTATGGTTGAACCACCACATCATAGTGGATCTGACTTTGATTAATCGTGTAATGTCCCCAAGGCCGAGCCCTGTTGTAAATCATGTCTATGAAGTATAAAGCTTGCATTATGAATTGTAATTATGTTTTATAGGCTGGTGAGCCAAGTTTATATAAGCTGGTGGGCTTATGTGCTATTAGGCTAGAGAGCCTAAGTGTTAAGGCCGAGAGCCTGCTTTTGTATATGTAATCATGCATAACATTAATAAAAATATAAACACCGCTGCGTGTAGACCGACCATGATGAATGAGTGATGGGGGACTAAGCTTCCATAGAGTGGGTAAGGGATTGGGGGTTGGAAGGTTGGAAAGAGAGGATAAGTGTTGAGACTAAGGGCTAAGCCTAGGGGCTTAAGTCCTCGGGAATAATATTTTAATATTATTCCAAAATCCATGTAAATGTGATGTTTTATCCTAAGTTCTTTGGAAGGATGAGTGACTTCCAAATAGGAAGGAACGAGCTTCATGGGTGGCAAGTGTCAACCCAAGTGCATACAGTTAAAACTATTGAGTTGAGCCATGATGGGGGTTCCTCCTCCCATTCTCCATCCTCCATATGAACTCTCGAGTGTCCAGGATCGACCTCTGTTTCGGTGTTTGTTCTAGGGAATCCTTACCTGAACTGTTAAGTCTCTGCGTAGGATCTCTGTACACCCTCACGCATCCCCGAAACCTGAGCTATGAGTCTGTCCTGTATTGTTGGTTGGGGAAAACCAAATGTCCCATAATTGCTGAGCCTTGTTATGTTGTAGCATCTGTCTTTCACCATTTTTGGGAAGCCCGTGTCTATGTTTCCATTGGACTGTTGTGGTCACACAGTGCTTGACTACGTGTGGCTTGCAGACCATTGTATGTTCATGTGGAGCCTCGTGGATTCCCGTTTTCTGTTGTGGTCATCATCCTGGTGTCAACTGAGTGCTTGATGTTGTTGTGGTTTCCCTCACCCAGTTAGAATTGAGTCGAAGGGTGTGCTAAAGAAGCGGGTTGTTAGGCTCATGGTAGAAGAAGCAGGTTGTCAGGCCTGTGAGCAACTCCCTCCAGGTGAGAGAGTCTGTTGGGAAGTGGTTTTCTCCCAGAGAGAGTCTAGTACCAGCTATAGAGCTCTAAGTCTTCCTGATCCGGCTTGTTGATGAGACCCAGAGAGGGAGGTGAAGCACTAATGGACTGTGCTTGTGAAGGTGTATACTCTCGTGCGGAACAGGTAGGTGGGGAATGAGATTCCATGATTAGTGGGTGTAAGAAGGCATCCTGGGAAGAATCCTTCCAGTTATTCTTTGCAGTTTTCCCTGTAACCTCAGCCTAGACTAGGATTCCTTGCCTTGGGTGGAGCTTAGTCCCAACTTGGGGGTGAACCACTACTGAGAGTGATGAGCAGCGTGGTCTAAGGCTGGGAGGTTCTTGGAAGGCCTACACATGGTTGGTGGAATTACCACAGTTTCAAAGATAAGTATTAGCTTATGCTTAATATTATGTTTTGCATGCCTGTGATGCTTATATGTATCATGTATTCTGTTGTGCATATGAATTATTGTTAATGACAAGGATTATTTATGTTAGCAGTAATCTTGTGCTTAGTCTGAGTTAAATGTGTTTAATATGACTTAAATGCATGTTATTAATTAAGTATGAGAATGATGTTGTTCCGCACAGTAGCGTTTGCCCAACCAAGTGGGATGTAATGACCGAGGGCGTTACAGTATGGTATCAGAGCCTAGTTTCAATGCTGAGCCTGGACGGGATGAATGAGTGGTCTTTGGACTGAGGTTTTGAGAAGAAATTATGTCTAAAGGACTAATTTCAGACCTCATAATGTTTCTGAGTGTCAACGGACTACTTGACCATGTTACAAAGATCAGGATGTGTAGCAGTATTATAAAACTGCAGCCGATGTGGTATATGGCCACAAGGAGAGAGAGAACTCTACACCAGTAGTGTTGGATCAAGTAGATGAAGGTTTAGAAGGAGGGTACCAAGTCATTGGCCAGAATTCCTTGAGAAGTAGAGTTGGACGGTCAAAATTCTATGTGGAGAACTCGCGAAATCGTGAGGGCCGTAAGATGGCTAGAAGTTGCAAGGTGGTTAGTGGATGGAGAAACTCGCCACCCTAGGATCCAGAATAAACATGGGTCATTGATCATGGTTGGTTTGAACCATTGGATCATTTCTTGAATTCAGGGATCATGAACTTGGAGCGTAGGCCAAATTTTTGGTCACTCCAAGTCTCGAATCGTGAAAGGGATTAATAAGGGTAGAATCTAACGGTGGAGCACTTCCAAGAAGAAGTGCCGAAATCCCGTGAGCCGCTGGATCCAACCAACTAGTGAGGAAGTTAGGGCTGAAGAGATTTGATAGGTGTAAGCATAGGAGAGATCTGGACCGTCGGATCAGAGGAGGCTCACAGTTGTTGATCTCATACATGAATCTCCATATCAGAATTCAGGGATTGAAGCGACAAGAGATTTGGAGTCACTGCATCATGAACTCCCAGTTCATGAAAATCCAAAAAGATCTGGACCATTAGATCTAAATCATTGAGGATCGTTGGATCTCGTATAAGAACTCGTGTATTGAAATTTTGGGATTGAAGTGACAAGAGGTTGGAGTCGCTGCATCGTGAATTCCCGGTTACCGAAAACCCGAAACCCTGAAATCCCGAAATGATTTACACCGTAGATCGTAGGAGAGGAACTTGACCATTGGATCAAGTAGATGAATATACCATAATTTTAGAATTTCGGCAAATGAAAGTTCGAGATGTGTAGATGCACAAACTCCTGATGCCCAAAACTCCGAAACAAAAAGTAAAAATAGTGGGGCCCCTTGACATCATTGGGAGTGAGGTGGACCTTCTTAAGGACACCATGTGTCACTACCTTGGTGGGCGACAGCTATGCTGTCGGCTCGGAGGGTAAGGAAATAAAATTTTTGGAAGTCGGGAGTTGGAGAGGGAGGCGAGTGCGAGAACCTTCGGGACCAAAATCCCCGAAACCCGAAACCCCAAAGCCCCGAAACTCGAAACCTCAAAATCTCAAAACCTGAAGTTTCATTTGGAGAGCCTTGTAGCACCTAGAATTTTAGCATTTGATCACGGCCCATGGACGCATGGGTTGTGGACTAAGAAAATGGGGGCTATCACTGAAAATTGCAGATCCAAACAGAGCTCAGAAAATTCGTGGAATCAAAACGTTTTCTTATTCACATTGGTTTATGAATGTTGTAGTTTTATTAAGGGTTTAAGGCCTGACAAACTTCGGTTGATTGCACATTGTGTGTGCAGAGTTCAATGAGTGTCAGGACAGTCGTGAATCGATGTCGAGTATAGAAATGGAAGTGGTGTTGATTGCCTCCAATTCGGAGAACGAAAGAGAAGGAAGGGATGTCAACTTGGGAGTCGAAGGATCGAACTCCAATGGCATGGAAGAGAATTGGATAAGGAAGGACATATGATGAAAATCATTGAAAGATTGCAGAAATATGCCCAGGCTCGCTGAGTTGATAGCTGAAAGCTCATGAAAGTCTGGGATAGGCAGGGTCAATTCAACTTAAGGATGTTGAAGAGTCTGGAAAGAATAGAAAATAAATTGAAAAAGGAGAGTGACTCAAGCAAGATAGAGAGTCACAGGACCCCTGAGAGGAAAATAATATCAAGGAGTGTCAGCAGACATCGTTGTCACTCCCCAAATCATTCCAGTTGGGAAGCACATAGTAGTTCAAGCCCATCTCCTACCAGAAAGCATCGAAGATCTGGAGTGAATGAATTGAAAGGGGAGATGAATAAGATTAAGCCTCCTACGTTTGATGGAGAACATAAGAAGGAGGAAGATGCTGAAACATGGTTTCTTGGCATGAGGAAATATTTCCAACTGCAGAATTATTCCTCTAATGCACAAGGAAGAATTGCGATGTATCAACTAAAAGGAAAAGCATCCATGTGGTGGGATCAACTTGTGCAGGTGCAACACGTTAGAGAGAAAGATATCACATGGAAGGAATTCAAGAGGTATTTCGAGAGGAAATACTTAACTAAAAGATATTATGACAGAAAGATGAAAGAGTTCTTTGAACTCAAGTTGGACAACAAGACCATTGATGAGTATGAACGAAAGTTTTTGGAATTACTGAAGTATGTTCCATTCATCAAAGATGAGTCTGTCAAGATTCAGAGATACTTGAGTGGATTACCACCTCCTATTGGGGATAAGATTCATTATGATGATCCTAAGACTATGGAAGAAACAATAAGAAGAGCGAAATTCTTATATGAACAACAAAGAGAAAAGCCTACCTTTCGGAAGGCTTGGGTTGACCAGAAGAAGTTTAAGAAAGAACAGAGGCAGAAGGGAAACAAACCTCCCTTCTTCATAAATATTCCTCAAGGACATCCATCGTTTAGAGAGCTGAGAATGGCTGAAGTGGGAGAACAAAGGCTGAGAAAAATGCCCATTTAGTGTTGGGGTTGTAAAGAGAACCACACGTACAGAGATTGTCCCCATAAAAATGGCAAAGAAAGAGTTGTCCATAATGTTCAACAAGCTAAAACAGTGGAGGACATGGGAAGTAGAATGCCAAGGATCTATGTGGCCCTGGACAACAAGCAAGTTGAATTTCAGTTGCACATGATTGAAGTAGAGGGTATGATAAAAAACCAACCATTTACTATTTTAGTTGATTCAGGGGATAGCCATAGTTATATAGACCCTAGAGTGGTAGAAAGTTTGCATTTGATAAGAAGCAAACATGAAAAGTCTTGGATAGTGCAGCTAGCTATAGGAACCAAGAGGAAAGTCACAGAGTTAGTCAAGTCCTGTCCTATAGACATGAATGGACTGGGCACGAAGGCCGATTTGAATATTTTGCCTTTAGGCTCTTATGACTATTTAATTGGGATGGATTGGTTGGACCAGCACCATGCCCTCTTGGACTATCGTAACAAGGAATTTACATGCTTGGATGAGGAGGGGAATAAGAAAACAGTCCAAGGAATTCCTAGAGCTGTTACTATTAGAGAAATCTCAGCAATGCAGCTGAAGAAGTGCTACAGAAAAGGCTGTCAATTGTTTGCAACCCGTGTGGAGGAAGCATCTAGAGATTGGAGACCATGCGGTACTAATGGATTTTGAAGATGTATTTCAAGAGGTACCCAGACTACCTACGAAGAGAGATATCGATTTCTCTATAAATTTGATGCCTGGAGCAACTCCAGTGTCAAAATCTCCTTATAGAATGAGTATGCCAGAGCTGAAAGAGTTGCAATTGCAGCTTGAAAAGATTCTAAAGAAGGGGTACATTCACCCAAGCGTGTCACCTTGGGGTTCCCTGGTCCTGTTCATGAAGAAGAAGGATGGGACGTTGAGGCTGTGCATTGATTTCAGATAGTTGAACAAAGTAATTGTCAAGAACAAGTATCCTCTGCCGACGATCGACGATCTTTTCGATCAGTTGAAAGGTGAAAAAATATTTTCTAAGATAGATCTAAAATCGGGATATCACCAGGTAAGAATAAAGGATGAAGACATCAGCAAGACTTCCTTTAGAACAAGGTATGGTCATTATGAGTTCACAGTGGTACCGTTTGGACTATCGAATGCACCTGCTGTTTTTATGTGCTTGATGAATGGTGTATTCAGGGACTATCTAGACAAGTTTGTCATAGTATTCCTGGATGACATTTTGGTGTATTCTAAGTCAGAGGAAGAGCATGAACAACACCTGAGGATGGTGCTGCAAGTGTTGAGAGAACACCAACCGTATGCCAAGTTGAGCAAATGCTCATTTTATCAAAGGCGGATCCATTACTTGGGTCACATTATTTCAGAAGAAGGGATCGTTGTGGATCTTGAGAAGGTTGAGGCCATCAGAGAATGGTCAACGCCAAGGAATGTGGTGGAAGTTAGATCCTTTATGGGTCTAGCGGGCTATTACAGAAGGTTTATCACAGGGTTCTCAAAGATAGCTCACCCTATCACTTCCTTGCAAAGGAAGGAGAAAATGTTTCAGTGGACTGAAGAGTGTGAGAAAAGTTTCCAGCGATTGAAGCAACTGTTAACCAGTGCTCCAATATTGAGGATCGCAGATCCAAATGTGGATTTCATGGTGTGCACAGATGCGTGTAAAGAAGGGTTGGGAGGAGTTCTCAGTCATAATGGATTTGTAATCTGTTATGAGTCCAGGAAGCTGAAAGAACACGAAAAGAATTATGCCACTCACGATTTGGAGTTGGAAGCAATCGTTCATGCTCTGAGGAAATGGAGGAATTACCTCATGGGAAGGAGGTTTGAACTCAGAGTAGACCATAACGGTTTGAAATATTTGTTTGATCAGCCAACCTTAGATGCTAGACAAAGTAGGTGGCTGGAATTTCTGTGTGAGTACGACTTTGAGATCAAGCATATCAAAGGAAAGGAGAATAAAGTGGCTGATGCACTTAGTAGGAGGGTGCATGAATTACATGCTACAACCATTAGCATGTATCATATTGATATTAAAAGTAGAATTCTAGAGGCTACAAATGTAGATCTGTAGTACAGAGAATTGGTAGCTAAGCTACAACAGGGTAAGATTCCACAGAAGATGGAAATTTATAAATTGGAAACAGATGGAATACTGTTGTACAAGAATAGAATTTTTGTACCCAATGTCCAGTGCTTGAAATAGATGATTTTGCAGGAGATGCATAATGTGCCTTATGCAGGGCACCCTGGATATCAGAAAACAGTAGGAGCGGTCAAGAGAGATTACTTTTGGCTAGGTATGAAGAGAGAGATCACTGAATACATCGCCAGATGTTTGGAGTGCTAGAAAGTTAAAGCTGAGCATAGGCACCCAACAGGGTTGCTGCAACCTTTACCCATTCTTGAGTGGAAGTGGGAAGTAGTGACAATGGATTTTATTACAGGATTGCCCAGAACAACCAAGCTGCATGATTCAATCATTGTGGTCATGGACAAACTTACAAAAGATGCCCATTTTATTCCACTGAAAACTACTCACAAGGCAGCATATGTTGCTGATATTTTCATGAAGGAAGTGGCACGATTGCATAGAATTCCTAAAACGATTGTGTCTGACAGAGACCCAAAATTCACCTCAAATTTTTGGAAAGGATTGTTCAAAGGATTCAAAACGAATCTGAACTTTAGTACAACTTATCATCTTGAGTCTTATGGACAAACAGAGAGGGTGAACAAAGTAATAGAAGACATACTGAGAATGTATGTGATGGACAAACCATCAAGATGGGAAGACTACCTGCACTTGGTAAAATTCGCCTACAACAATGGGTATCATGCATCATTGAAGATGAGCCCATTTGAAGCACTTTATGGAAGAAAGTGCAATACTCCAGTGAGATGGGATAATCCAACTGATAGAACAGTAGTTGGGCCAGAGTTGCTCAAGGAGATGGAGGACCAAATGATAAAAATTAAGCATAATTTGAAAGCTGCCCAGGACAGGTAGAAAAGTTATGCTGATAAGAACAATAACCACAGAGAGTTCAAAGTGGGTGATCATGTTTTCCTGAAAGTGAAAGCTAACAGGAGTTCCCTAAAGCTGGGAAGTTGCGTCAAGTTGGCAGCTAGATTTTGTGGGCCATTTGAAATCTTGGAAAGGATTGGGCCAGTTGCATATATGCTTGCATTACCTACATCCATGAATGTACATAATGTGTTTCATGTTTCATTGCTTAAGAAATATATACCAGATGCTAATCATGTTATTGATTGGAATGTGATTCAGGTGGAACAAGAAGGTGTCATGCAAGTGCATCATGTGTGCATATTGGACAGGAAAAACAAACAGCTTTGTAATCGAGCTATAGGGCTTGTAAAGGTCTAGTAGACCTAGTACGGTCCCGAGGATGTGACATGGGAGCATGAAGATGTTATGCGGGCAGAGTACCCACATCTTTTTGAAAATTTTGAAAATCTTGCAGATGTAGTGTAAAGTTGAACTAAGGATAGTGCAAAAATAAGGGGAGGGGATTGTAATGTCCCCAAGGCCGAGCCCTATTGTAAATCATGTCTATGAAGTATAAAGCTTGCATTATGAATTGTAATTATGTTTTATAGGCTAGTGAGCCAAGTTTATATAAGCTGGTGGGCTTAGGTGTTATTAGGCCGGAGAGCCTAAGTGTTAAGGCCGGGAGCCTGCTTTTGTATATGTAATCATGCATAACATTAATAAAAATATAAACACCACTGCGTGCAGACTGACCATGATGAATGAATGATGGGGGACTAAGCTTCCACATAGTGGGTAAGGGATTGGGGGATGGAAGGTTGGAAAGAGAGGCTAAGTCTTGAGCCTAAGGGCTTAAGTCCTTGGGAATAATATTTTAATATTATTCCAAAAGCCATGTAAATGTGATGTTTTATCCTAAGTTCTTTGGAAGGATGAGTGACTTCCAAATGGGAAGGAACAAGCTTCATGGGTGACAAGTGTCAACCCAAGCACATGTAGTTAAAATTGTTGAGTTGAGCCGTGATGGGGGTTCCTCCTACCATTCTCCATCCTCTGTCTGAACTCGTGGGTGTCCAGGATCGACCTATGTTTCAGTGTTTGTTCTAGGGAATCCTTACCTGAACCATTAAGTCTCTACGTGGGATCTTTGTACACCTTCACACATCCCCGAAACCTGAGCCGTGAGTCTGTCCTGTATTGTTGGTTGGGGAAAACCGAATGTCCTGTAATTGCTGAGCCTTGTTATGCTGTAGCATTTGTCTGTCACCAATTTTAGGAAGCCTGTGTCTGTGTTTCTAGTGGATTGTTTTGGTCGCACAGTGCTTGACTGCGTGTGGCTTGCGTACCATTGTATGTTTGTGTTGAGCCTCGTGGATGCCTGTTTTTTGTTGTGGTCGTCATCCCGGTGTCAATTGAGTGCTTGATGTTGTTGCAGTTTCCCTCACCCAGTTGGAATTAAGTCGAAGGGTGTGCTAAAGAAGCAGGTTGTCAGGCCCATGGTAGAAGAAGCAGGTTGTCAGGCCTATGAGAAACTCTCTCCAGGTGAGAGAGTCTACTGGAAAGTGGTTTTCTCCCAGAGAGAGTCCAACACTAGCTACAGATCTCTAAGACTTCTTGATCCGACCTGTTGCTGAGACCCAGAGAGGGAGGTGAAGCATTGATGGACTATGCTTGTGAATGTGTATACTCTTGAGCAGAATAGGCAGGTGGGGAATGAGAGTCTATGAGTAGTGGGCGTAAGAAGGTATCTTGGGAAGAATCCTTCTAGTTATTTTGTGCAGTTTTCCCTGTAACCTCAACCTAGACTAGGATTCCTTGCCTTGGGTGGAGCTTAGTCCCAGCTTCGGGGTGACCCACTACTGAGAGTGATGAGCAGCGTGGTCTAAGGCTGGGAGGTTCATGGAAGGCCTGGACGTGGTTGGTGGAAATAATAATGGTTTCAAAGATAAGTATCAGCTTATGATTAATATTATGTTTTGCATGTCTGTGATGCTTATATGTGTTAGCTCCCAAAATGAATCCATCACTATGGTTGCATTTTGTGGTTGATAGCATGGCTATTGGTAGTTTTCTCAAATTGGTTTTGATTTTTTCTAGTAGCAAGACTTAGGTTTTAATTTTTGTCTTAGAAATAAGACGACCCATAAAGGTCTTCTCTTTAAAATTTTCATAAAATGCTTTCAACAGCTAACACATGTTTTAAAGATGATGGTTAGTTGGTGAAAGCAGTGATTTTCAACAACTAAGGAGCATTTTTCACGGGTCGATAGCTGGTGAAAGCGGCGATTTTCAACAGCCGAGGAGCGCTTATCACGGGCCATTAGCTGGTGAAAGTGGGGATCACGTGTGTTTTATCCACGTTTTAAAAAATCAAATGATGACACGCTCAGCCCATGTCATGCAATCATTATGATGCATTGGTGAAAGTGGATAATGATGGAGACTCGGGTTTGCACATCTAAATCAGATTGCAAAGCGGATCTCGTTCAGTAATGCATGCTTCACATTCATGGCATCGGAAATGGCGAATTTGAATCCATCATCACAGGTGTAGGAGTAGTACTACTTGGATGGTAACATCAAATCGGCCCATCGCTTCCCCAATGCGCATTGCCCACAAATGTATGCTAAGTTTTTAATGTTGAAAGACAGAGCCGAGTGTTTTCACCAGTGCAAGACCTCGGCCCAAACAACATATCACAGTGTTTGGTGTGCAGAATCGTTTGGGGTTTTGAATTGCAAATGGCAAGGAGACGCAGTGGATCTTTATTGAGAAAAGAATTGGACAGTCTGTCCTTCCTACAGACGCATTCAAAAGTGCAAAAACACTTCTCAAACGCAGGTTGTATGGAATATATCGAAAGGCTACAGAATGGCTGTCACCAATCAACAACATAGGCATTTGCTAAAAAGTTTGATGGAAATAAAGCCTGTGTTGGGTCCTTAGAGATCATCGTGGATGAAGCTGCCATCGCTGCAGTGACCAGTTTACCAAGATCAGGCCAGAGTTGGTTCAAAACGACTGCCACCAAGAACCTAAATTTCAGAGCATATTTGAAGGAAGAATTCAGACATAATGCATGGAAGAAGAGCATGCCAGTTTCCCATTTAGAAGATGAGTGGCAGGATTTGTTTAAGGGCATCCAACTCTACATAACTTCAGAAGGCAGGTATGACAAACTGATGTTATATCATTTCAATCTCTTAGACCATTTTACAGGGAAAACTCTCCTAAATCTACCTTTCTTCTTGCACAAGAGCTTAACTAAAGTCTATAAAAAGATTAGAATTGAACCTCTAAGTATGAAGAACACTCTTTTCCACTTTGGCCTTATTAAATTGATAATCCTGGAGGAGCTAAGACAGAAGGGAAGGACATGGCAACATTTTCTTTTTTGGGAGGGCTTTGAAACTCAAACTCAACCCATGAATGAACAGAGGAAAGCTGGAAAGAAGCAATTGACTCCCCAAAGCAGCTCGAGGAAGAGGAGAACCCTTCCAGGACCTCCAGAAGATAGAATCTCTGGTGTGAAATCTCACAGGTCAAAGAAAAAATTGGATTTTGAAACTACTACAGAGCATCCTACAGAAAGGAGAACAAACATCTTAAACCTGCCATACATAGACTCAGAACCAAAGCAAGAAGATGAGAGCCTTGCCATCAAAAGTCCTAAACATTCCATTGAGTTTGCACAAAATTGTGAGACCTTTACTCACACCGAGGAAGGGGAAACATCAAAGAGCACTAAGTCGAAGAAAACACAGAAAATCAAGAAACTCAAAGAAGTGATCGCTCAACAGGAGGTCTTAGAGAGAGTAATAAAGGAAAGATACAAGAAGTTGTTTGATAATTTTGCAGAAACAAATGCTGCATTTGAAAAGATGGCTCGTGAAAGTGTCAAGGAAAAGAAGAGGAAACATAAAATCACCAAAGACTATAATAGTATATGGTGGTTAGCAAAGCACCTTAAAAGGAAAATCAGAAAATTGAAGCAAACACAAAAGTCACACCCAGATTTGCAAGTGCTAGCTCAGGTTGTTGTGAACATGCAAGGGGATAAAGCAGAGACACATTGAGTTTTTGATGGAATCATAGTTTTGGAGGTGAAAGTTCATTTTGGGCTAAGGCAGAGCTTTCACCAACACACATGACAATTTTACAATGAGTCAGCTGGTGAAAGGCAGTGCTTTCACCAGCTAACTAACGAATCATAAGGCGAGTTAGCTGGTGAAAGCAGAAAAAGCATTTTTGAAAGCTAAGGATGGAGTAGGTCATTTTTCACAGGTTTTAAATAGGTTCCAGAGTATTAAAGGGTTAACAACTTGATCGAAAAATACTCTGCATCAGAGATTCGTGGGAGTTTTTGAGAACCACATGATAAACTGATCTCCTAAAGTATCGACTATGAACAACTGAAGAAATCTAGCTACCAAGACATGTGCCTCTACCATGTTTCATGACACCACAGATTCCAGAAGCTGAATAATACAGATGTCAAATTTTGAGATTGAAGACAATTCGAATGCTAGTCTAGTCATTAAGTCTTTGTTATCAAGTTTCTTAGTTAGATTTGAATTGCTATTTTTAGATACAGATCCAAGTTTTTAGGATCTTAAAAAACTGATTGTAAAAGGCTATAAATGCCTATCTTTTCTAAGAGACAAGGGTTCAAACTGGGAATATATTTTGTGCTACTATATAGACTCTTATTTACAGAATAAAATTTTAGTTTCCTTTCATTTTCAATATCAGAAATATCCATCTTTCCCTTTCTGTACTTTGTTTCAGTTTATTTTAGCTTATGAACACTGTTATCTCTTTATTGATCTCATAGAATTGAAGTAAATGATTTCTTTCTATCTTGCATTAAGCCCTACATTAAGTTGTATTTGGCAATCAAGAATAGTGTTCTTCATCCTCTCCTTTCAATTTACTTGATCTGATTATTGTTTCCTGAAAGAACTGCTTCTTTAGATGTATCATGAGTTGTCTATTACATTGATCATTAAAGACCCCATTGTTCCAAGCATATCTACACATTATTTTTAAGTTACCAAGCATCCTTAGACTACAACCCTAAGGAGTTTCTTGGAGTGATAACAAATTGGCGCCGCTGCCGGGGAGACAAAAATCAAGTTCTTCTTTCCTGGGATACGACATAGAGATGATCTTTGATGATAGACAAAGATTAGACATTTTTAGTTGGTTGTAATTATCTATCTGGCGACTCCACAAGTTCATCCTGGCTCCTAAGAGGATCAGTACTAGGGCGAACCCTCAAGAATCACCTATCACACCAGTGTCCAATCCAGAGATAATTCTCAGGAAGGGAAAGACCATTCATGGTCAAACTTCAAGATCAGATACAGAAGGTAATCCTCTTTTCAGTTCTGGAAAATCTTCTACAGAAAAATTTGAGTTCTTTTCAGAGAGCATTGATGAAAAAAAAGATGTAAATACTGTAGAAGAACAAATTCCTTTTGATCAATAGGAAAATACTAACGATGATAAATTGATAGATTTAAATTTGATTGAAAAAACATCCAAGGCTTTAGAATGAAGCCACAGTTCTTCTTCCCTTGAGTCTTTTCATTCTCAGCAACAAGAAGATCATTTGAACATTTATACTAGCCTCCTTGCTGTTGAACATCTCCTCCAAGAGCTATCTGCTAAAGGTGAAGGAAATTTAGCTGGATAGCTTGCAAATTTTTACAAAGCCTCTTATCAGACCTCTTTCCCATTAGAAGATTCACCTCTTTCGCATTCCTCCAGTGTTGAAGACTTGAAAAAGAAACCATCACCTTTCTCACCCTTGATAGTTATGGCTGCACCACCTCCTTTGACGAAGATGCAACAAAACCTAGCTACTAGGTATGCACCACTCATATTGTCAAACCCAGTATTAGCCATGCCAACGAGAGACTATCAGAAGTATATGCCCAAATTCATAGGCGAAGGCGATGTGTCTGCTAAAGAACATGTTGAGGCTTTCTACAGTCATGCTGAAAACCTTAATATTGAAGAAGAAGATGTTTGGACACGAGTCTTTGTCCAAAGTCTAGATGGACATGCTAGGAAATGGTTCAAAGAACTCCCTGCTAGTTCCATAGATGGGATTGAGCAATTGGATGAAACCTTTTTGAAACATTGGGGTGACAGAAGAGATTTTTTCTACTATATCACAGAATTCGGAAACCTAAGGAAACAAAATAGTGAGTCAGTCTCTGATTTCACTAAAAGATTTAACCGGATGTATGGTAAAATACCAGCAGAGATAAAACCTTCCGATGCTTCTGCCAAGATCACCTATTCTGATGCTTTTGATTCAGATTTCTATTTATTGTTGAGAGAAAGGAGGTCACCAAAATTATCTCTCATGCAAGATGCTGCCCTTGAGGTGGAATCAAATATTCTAGCCTCCCTGAAGTGGAAAGGAGATTCTGATAGGAGAAGGCCAAGGAACGAGGCTTCATCTTCATCAAGTGCTGATCCGAAGTTTGATAAAATGGCTAAGATGCTAGAGTCTCTAACCTCTGAGATATCTAATCTTAATATTGAAAATAAGCAGCCTATGAAAGGAAGAGGCACTTATGATTCTGCAGGCAGGAACCCAAATCAAAATCCCAACAACTTCAGAAGAAATAATCAGTCAACTCAGATCTTGCAAAGAGAAAAGAATCCTACTGAAGATCAGAGAATAAAGGTCCCTCTTCAAAATGTTGTGATGGATGAAGACGAGGGTGAATATCAAGAAGGTGGAGAAGATAACATTCATTGTGTTGGAGAAGAGACAGGGAAATCTTATCTAACACAACACGACTATGAGGAAGAATTGATGACTGAACAGACAAAAGATAATCTTATTGATGATGGCATTTTCACAACAAAAGATAAGAATATATATAACCTCCGATCAAAATATGATACTTCCCAACAAGATGCACTAGCCTCTGCCGAAAAGAGCACATCCCCTGTTAAGAAGAAAGATCAAACATCATAGAATCAACAAACAAATCCTTCAAAGGTGAAATCATCAGCTCCTCCCAAAAAGATTGCTGCCCCTGTCAAGCATCAAACTCCAAAAAGTCAGGCTCCTGTTGAACAACAAAGCAATCGGGAAGCTCCTTCGAATCAGGTAAAGGTCTCTGATAAAGCTTCTGATAAAGTCCCATATTCGTTCAATTTTGAGGCTGAAATACAAAAAATTAAAATTCCTATTCCTCTAGTCGAGTTAATGGAAAATGAAATGTTCAAAAAGGATATCCTCAAAACTCTAGATCCCCAATCTGTATCCCTTTCTTCTGATATCCTCAACATATATGATGAAAATCCAACCATTAATCTGGGCCAAATGATAGAGGACAGAGATGAAATCTGTCCTCCCTTTTACATCTCTCTAAATATTCATGAGAAAACATTGCATAACTGTTTGTTGGACTCCGGTGCTTCGCACAATTTGATGCCAAAGGCGGTCATGGATGAGCTTGGGTTGGAGATCACCAAGTCTTATCATGATCTTTTCTCTTTTGACTCTCGAAAAGTCAAATGTCTTGGGATGATCAAGGATTTGGCTGTAACCTTAACCCAAGCATCCATGAAGACTATGGTGATGGATATAGTAGTAGCAGACATACCACCTAAATTTGGGTGTCTTCTATCAAGATCATGGATGAAGAGGCTAGGTGGTACTCTTCAAATGGATCTCTCTTACGCTACTATCCCTGTCTTTGGAGGGGTGAACAGAAGGTTATACAGGGAATCTCAGTTGGAATATGTAATCAGTGATGAAAAGAATCCATCCAATCATCCTATCTATTCTATTGACACAGGTATGGGATCTTGTATTTTGCAAATTGATGATTCATTACCAGATGCATTGCTGCTTAGAAAACCCACAGTTCAACCCACAGAAGAAGCAGAGGATGATCTTTGGACCATGTTTTTTGACGATGCTTGCACCAAAGAATCAACAGGAGCAGGAGTGGTATTGATTTCCCCTTCTAAGAAAACTTCTCATTTGTGCTTTAAACTTGATTTTAAAGTAACTAATAATATTGTTGAGTATTAGGCACTACTTCTGGGGCTAAATGTAGACAAAGAGATGGAGATTAAAAAATTGCAGGTGTTTGGAGATGCAGATTTGATTATTCAGCAGGTGAATAAGTCCTTTCAAGCAAAGCATGTCAGGCTGAAAGCATACAAAGATGAAGTGTTGAAGGAAATTCATGATTTTGCAGATTTTAAAATTTCATATGTACCTAGATCAATGAATGAATTGGCTGATTCATTAGTTGTGTCGGCTTGTGCGTTCATACCCCCTCTGCCTCATAAATTTAATTATGAAATTCAAGTTAAATATAGGCCCTCTCTCCCTGATAATGTAAAATTTTGGATGGTTTTTGAAGATGATGCTAAACTCACTAGATTTCTTGCAATGATAGATGAGTTTGCAGATCTGCAGATCGATCAGGAGAATGAACATGACAATGAAATTGAGAAGCCAAAATTCAGAAGAAAAATCACAGCACATGAAATAGTCCAGCTGTCTACCAACAGAATTCCTAAAGGTTTGGTCCCGTTGGAAAGGTTGTTCGATAATAATGATGTGGCTGTCAAATTGGAAAGTGGGGAAAAAGATTCAGAAGTTTTGCAGTACAATGTAGCTTGCGAACAAGATCCTAAATATGTCAACTTAGCCTCACATTTGACTGAAAAACAAAGGGCTGATTATGGAGAATTGATAAAGGAGTTTGCTGACATCTTCGCTTGGCAATATGATGACTTGAATACTTTTGACACAGAGGTAATTCAGCATAAGATTCCCTTGAATAAAGACACCAAACCGTTCAGGCAGAATCTTAGATCCTTCAATCCTTTGTTGCTGCCTACAATGGAAAGGGAAATTAAAAAACTATTGGATGCCCGCATCATCATTCCTCTCAGATATTCAGAATGGATTTTGAATTTCGTACTGGTCAAGAAGAAGAATGGGGAGATCAGACTCTGCGTTGACTTCAGAAATTTGAATAAGTTCTCTAGGAAGGACAACTACCCTCTGCCCAAAATGGAGCATATTTTGCAGAAGGTGTCAGGATCAAAGGTGATGTCTTTTATTGATGGGTTTTCTGGATACAACCAGATTGCTGTCCATCCGGACGATAAAGAAAATACTGATTTTACTACTCCATGGGGTACGTTTATGTACGAGAAGATTCCCTTTAGATTGATGAATGCAGGAGCGACATTCCAAAGGGCGATGGACATTGCTTTCGTTGGAGATAAAGATAAATTTGTCCTGATATATCTTGATGATATCACTGTTTTCTTGAGCAGCCATGAACTTCATTTGCAACACTTAAAAAGGACATTTCTAAAATGTCGAAGGTATGGCATTTCTCTTAATCCAAAAAAATCAAATTTTTCACTTAAGGAAGGGAAATTACTTGGGCATATTGTTTCAGCTGATGGGGTGAAAATTGACCCAAAAAGGGTAGAAGCAATTAAAAATCTATCTCTTCCTAGATCAAAGAAGGACATTCAGTCTTTCCTTGGGACTATCAACTTTATCAGAAGGTTTATAGTAAACTTTGCAGAACTCACAAAGCATATTACTGCTATGTTAAGAAAGGACTCCGAGGTCAAATGGAATGAAGTAGCCAGACACTCATTCGATGCCATCAAGGAAGCCATCACAACAGCCCTTGTTTTAATCAGCCCCGATTTCTCCAAGGTATTTTACATTTTTTCATTTTCTTCAAGAGATACAATTGCAGCAGTACTCTTGCAGAAAAATGTCGATGATCAGGAGCATCCGGTTGCCTTCTTCAGTAAGGTCTTGAGGGACGCAGAGGTAAAGTATGAATTTTTGGAGAAACAAGCATATACACTTATCAAGTCATTGAAATCTTTTAGAGTTTACATCCTTCAGGCAAAGGTAATAGCTTTCATTCCCTCCAGTTCAGTTAAAGATGTGCTTATACAACCTGACATAGATGGAAAAAGGAGTAAGTGGATAGCAAAGTTGATTGAATTTGATGTTGAAATTAAACCAGCAAAACTTGTGAAAGGTCAGGGCCTTGCCAAACTTCTGGCAAAAGAAAATTGCAGGCTGCTCGAAATAAATTTGGTAAGAATTAATGCAGATAATGTTCAGTCTTCAAAGGATAAAGAAGGTGAGAAAATGTAGGTCTTAGCTCACTTAGCTGATTGGAAATGGTACATTCACATTATTCATTTTCTGCAAACTTTATCAGTCCCATCAGATTTGACAAAAACACAAGGAAGGGCTTTGAAGCTCAAAGCCATAAATTTCTGCATCAATGGCAACTTATTGTTCTGGAAAAATCCAATAGGTTTATTGTTGA
>ML779754.1:1049944-1063071 GCA_009831015.1 Picea engelmannii | reverse complement strand
TTTTTTGGTTATGATGTCTAATTTATTGCATTGTCTTGGGATATGTGTAAATGTGATTGAATCAAAATGTCAAGATAAAAGTCTAACTTGCAGGTATTTGTGAAAAAGGCATGGATCGCGTACATGGTACACATTGTTGAGATGGAGGATGACAAGTTGGGAATCTAGTAAGACACTAAGGTGATGAATATGGTGGCTACTAACCTCGACAAGGAGGCCAATGACAGCTGTGTATTCTACTTGGTTGTTGGTATCTAAGCCTAGGCATATGCCGCTAGAGTGGAGAAGTTCATGCGAGGGGGTATAGAGGGCCCAAGCGGCCGAAGTGATATTCTGTGTCCAACGGCTAGCTTCGTCAGTGTAACTGATGTGGTAGGACGATGGAGAAGGATTTTTTCAATAACACAAATGATAGATTAGATGCATGGCATGGAGGAAAAAAGAAGACTAAAAACTCTACAAAAATAAAAATCCTAGTGTAGGATGGCTATGCTCAGGCATAAAATTTCTTTAAGTACAACCTGTTGATGGGTTCTTTGAGGGGGTGGCCTTCAAGAGAGGCTAGGATGTATGCACCTTTAATGAGGCAATGTTGGATGATGTAAGGTCCATGCCATAATGACTTTAACTTTCCATGGCCGAGGGTATCGTGAGAGATATTATAAGCGAGGACAAGTTTGCCTTCATTGAATGAGCGGAGGTTGACATGGCGATCGAAGGTGGCCTTCGATTTTTTTTTGGATGCCTCATTGTTCTGTAATGAATATCGACGATCTTCATCCATTTACTCTAAGTTCAAAAAATGCTACTCTATTGGAGCAGTGTTGGGTAATATCTCAATAACGGTGCGTAAGGTGGGAATTTCGCACTTAATGGGGAGAATGGCCTCGACCCCATGGACAAGATGAAATGGTGTGAAACTAGTGGCAGTTTTAACTACCGTGTGATAAGCCCATAGTGCGGAAAACAACATATGGTACCAATTGGTCTTATGTTTACTAACCGTGTGCTGTAACATGGTTTTGAGGACCTTGTTGACCGCCTCTACCTGTCTGTTGGACTGAGGGTAGTATGGGGAGGCGACATCGTGGGAGAAGCCTAACATGAAGGAGAGTTCAATGAAAATCTCATTCTCGAAGTGTTTCCCATGATCAAAGACTAGATATAAAGGTAATCCGAAGTGGGAGATGATGTGGTTAAAGAAAAAATGTGCTACAGTGTCACCGGTGTTGTTGAAGGTAGGCATGGCTTCGACCCACTTGGTGAAGTAATCGACTGCAATGTTGATGTATTTGTGTCCATTGCTATATGGAGGGTTGAAAGTGATGAAGTCGATGACCCAATTACAAAAGGGGCTGATAGTAATGACTTGGTGGAGAAGAGAAGGTGGTGCTCTCGCTTTGTTGGCATATAGCTGACATTTGTCACATCGCTTCACAACGTTGATGCAATCATGAAACAATGTAGGCCAAAAATAGCCAGCTTGAATGATTTTCTGGGTGGTGGACATCCCTGAGAGATGACCACCGTAGGTGCCACTGTGGCAGTCATTCAAGACTCTATCTTCTTCATCAATAGTCAAACATCGACAAAGTAAAGTGTCGGCCCCTCATCGATATAAGATATCACCGATAAGGAGGTAGTGAGGGGCCTGGTGCCGAATACATCGACAATCGTCCCTGGAGAGGTGGTTTCCAAAATTCTGTGTTCAGAGGTAGACGAGGATATTACCATACCAAGGATCATCTAAAGTGATGAAAAAGAGATGTTTGTCGGGGAAGTCAGTATTGACGAGAGAGCTAGTAGTATTGGAAGGAAATGTCATAATGAGTGCAGCAAGGATGAGGGATTTCTTTCTCTTGGGTGTTGAAAATTCGAGGTCGTACTCCTAAAGGATGACAATCCATTGGGAAAATTTTCCATTAATTTTCCAACGACTGAGCAAGTATTGCATGGGGTTGGAATTTGATACGACCGTGGTAGTTTGAAGCAGGATGTAATGGCACAGTTTCTGGACTGTGAGAACAACTGCAAGGGCAAGTTTCTCTTCATGATTGTATTTCAAGGGTGGCCCAAAAAAGTTTTTACTAACATAGTAAATGACATGCTCCCAGTCGTCATCACCTAATTGGACGAGAACTCCTGCTACAAAGATGGTTGAGGCCGATAAGTAGAGGATATAGTCGCGGTCATAGTCAGGTGGACTAATCAATGGGGAATTGGAGAGGGCCGCTTTGAGATCATAAAAAGTGATTTGGGCATGTTCATCTCATTGGAATGGGATATCATGACGTAAGAGGCGAAGGAAACCATGTTCTCGAGTGGCGTAATCGGGGACAAAGCAGCGTAAAAAGTTAGCTTTTCCTTGCAAGCTTTGCAGCTGGCATAAATTCCGAGGGGGGGGAATTTTTGTGATGGCTTGGACCTTGAGGGGTCCACTATGATGCCATGTTGGGTGATGATGAACCCAAGGAGGCGTCCAGCGGTGACGTAGAATATGCACTTGAGAGGGTTCAAGCGAATATTGTACTGACGACAACTGTGAAAGACAATGCCTAAGTCATCAAGATGTTGAGTGCATTTCTTGGATCAAGCAGTGAGATCATCCAAGTAGGTGAGGATGATTTGAGCTAGGTCATGAAAGATGTATGTCATGGCACGTTGAAAAGTGGCACCAATGTTCTTGAGGCCAAAAGGCATGACACAATATGAAAAAGTACCCCAAGGGGTAGTGAATGCAGTTATGTATTGATCAGTTGGGTGGATCTGAATTTGGTTGTAGCCAAAGAAACTATCCATGAAGGACAAAGCCTTGTGGCCAGAACAATTATCGATAATTTGGTCGATAAAGGGAGTTGGAAAATTATTTTTGGGACAAGCGTGATTGATATCGCATAAGTCTGTATAGACGTGGATAGTGCCCTGTTTTTTGTTAACGGGGACAGGGTTGGAGACCCATGACATATATGAGATGGGTTATATGAACCTTGCAATGCATAATTTGTCTATTTCGGCTTTAATGGCAGCTGCTTTGAATGGGTGTAATGGGCGTTTCTTTTGTCGTATAGGTGTGATATCAGGCCATGTGTCGATACGATGTTCTAAAATAGAGGCATCAAGGTCGGGCATCTCTGTGTATGACTAGGTAAAAATGTCTCGGTATTCCTGGAAGAGAGCTTTGTAAGCTTTGAGTTCCTCAGGTGAGCATGCAGCACCGATGGTGATTTCCTCGATGATTCCCGATTTGATGGAAATATCAATTTTGATGGTGGGGTAAATGTTGGCCATGTTGCCTTATTCAAAAGAGTTGGGGGCAGGAATAGGCTTATTGAAACAATCTATATTCCCCGAGGAGAGAAAATCCTTGGTTTTGATTGCATATATGAGGTTTTGTTGGGGAAGCATAGAAAAAGCGCTATGTGATGGAGCGGATCCCATGGGCAATCGGGTGTAGTTAATTCCTTGAGGATTTCTTCGTCATAATGGAACTATCGAGAACATAAGGGATCCAGGGGAATAACATTGGCGATTGTCACTATGTGTTTAACTTCTGGTGAGGAAGTAGGGGAAATGATACAAGAGGGTTGCAAGGGTTCGCTCGACATAAACCAAATATCGAGATACTGTGGGTTAAAAATGGTAGTCGGGCGTAAAATTTCCATGGGGATATGAATGGGAGAATTGAGGGGATTTGGGAGAAAATCCTCCTCAAGACTATCTATGAACTAGGGAGGAGTGGGGAGTACCTCAGGCTCGGGGGAAAAGATATGAACCATATTCAGAGAGGGAGTAGGGGGGATTACTGGCATCACCAGAGGTGGGGTGATGGTAGGATTGGGAATAAGGGCCCATTGGCGACACCTATATTCAATGATCGTAGGGAATTGATATGTGAAGTGATCAAGTGATTCTCATAGAGCGCAAGGACATCGCATATGTTCATTGACGAAGGTAGTGACATAGTGGATGTCAGTGACATGTGTGTGACATGGTCTAGATGGGAGGGGTTCTTGTTAAAAAGTCTAGCGTATGACTGCTAGCGTCTGCCAAAAGTGAGGTAGAGCAGGGAAATGGTGGGTGTAATGGCTATATTTTGAACAAATGGCACATGTGAATTTGGTTCACAGGCCTTTGCCTCATGTAGGGGGTGAACTGGATGAAGCGACGGGTGGTGTTGTCGCTCGAGGGAGTTGAATTAAATTGCGCATCTTGGGGAGAGATGGGCATTTATTGGTGGGGTGTTCGTCTTTCTTACATAGTGCACAAGGAGGTTGAACTTGTGGTGGAAGTGGAGCAATGAGCTCTTTCTTCTTCCGTCTACCCCCAACTGTAGTAATGGTGTTAGTGAGTGGGGGTGCAGGTCGTGTGGTGGGAATAAGTATTGGAATCTGCATCGAGATTCTTTCTATTTGGGGAGGGAGGGATGGTTGAGGGACCATCTCAGGTGGATGTAGGTACCAGACTAAAATTGAAAGCACCATATTGGGAAGGGTAACCATTGCGGCTACCTGGAATGCTTGTACACCCGGTGGGGGGTAAAAAAAGGGATTTGAGTAATGGCTTGGGGGACTGTCTCCCAAACCGAGATGTGGCCCTGGGGGAGGGTGTAATAAGGAATAGGGGGAGCTAGAGGGTTCTCAAGGAATTCCCGAGGAAGGAGCTCTGCAACTAGTGTGACGTCAGATACAAATGAAGCCTTTATGGGAGGAAGGGTATCTCCAGTTTTTGTTCCATTGGATGATATGACACATACTTGTGCCAAGGGATGTATGAGAGGAGGTGATCCATGGTATGTCCCTAGAAAGGATGGGTATTTGAAAATTCTAGGACCCATTTTGATGAGTGGGTAGGCCTTGGGATTAGTGTGAACAAAGGGTAGGATATTATCGATGTTGGAGGAAGGGTTGGGTTCGTAATGTGACACTTGGTCAACAATGACGATCTTCCCATTGTGGGGGAACATCATTGTGAAAAACACGGAAGAGGCCACAACCTTCATCGCATACATGTATCTACGCCCAAACAAAATTTTGTAATCAAGCAGAGAGTCGATAACTTCAATGTCAATGAGGATAGTCTTGCTCCCGAGTTCAATGGGGAAATTTTGAAAGAGCCGTTCCGGAGAGGATGGTCATCCGTCATAAGATCTCAGAGTAATGGTGGATGGTATGAGCTAATGGGAGCCAAGTTTCTACCATACATTTTTGGAGATGATGCATGTGGATGCACCCTCATCAATGATGCAGTGGTGAACTGTGATGTTCCGTATTTTAACCGGTATTTGGAAAGCGGCCAAAGCGGGGAGATGGGGTTCCCCACTATCAATATCAAAGGTGATGAGGCGAGTATCAACCTGGTTGATTTCCCCCAAGGTGGAAAGTAATGACTTCCATTGAGTATGATAGGTTTGAAGGAATTCTAAAACTGACATGGTAGCAAGGGATTGGGCCAAGTCATTGACCATACTGTAATTGTGTGATGCCCTAGCCTGAGGGTTGTTGACATTCCGTCGTAATAGGATGCAAGGAATATGAAGGGGTGGTTTAGCATTAGGGCGAGGAATTATCAAAGGTGGTCTAGTTGTGACTGGGGCTTCTTCTGATGTAGTGGGAGTGGAGTCAGAAGGTGCATTGTATTGACAACTGCGCGTTTGTAGAAGGACTTATTCCTCACTAGTGAGGAGGATAGTGCGATCTATAGGAGTGCCTGGGTTTGGATATTGTTCCATTTGTGGTGGGGGTGGATGCATCTCTTGTTGGGTGTTCATCACCCCTTAGTGTGGAATGGGGTTTTGTAGTACGAGGGGGTGGTTGCTATACATATTTTTGTGGGGCCTATTGGGGGGTAGGTGGTGCTAGGGGATGTGGTCCATTTTTAGATTCTTTCATCCATTTAAAATCAACAATTTGAGGGAAATGGTGAGTATAATGTCCATACTCACTGCAAAGGGAATAAGGGAAGTTTGTATGAAGATTGTTGTTGTTCTTCCTTTGGTGTTTGTTGTTATTCACCCTTTGGGGGTTCTGGTTCCCCTGATTCTAGTTTCCCTCGATAGGTTGGTTCTATTGGGGGTGGTTCTGGTTCCCTCTTAGTCCTGGATTATTATTGTTTCGATTATTTCCTTTCGTTTTGGCATTGCTCGACTGATGGGTCGGATTTTATGTATTCAACTATTCAAAATTTTGATATTGCTGAACGGGAGAGGGATTAACAAAGTTAACCCTAGTATGTGGGTGTCCTTGTGGTGGAGCCATGGGTTGTGGAGGGCCAGGAAATGGAAAGTACAGATTATTTGGTGGTAATGGTCCGTAGGGTATATAGGAAGGCGTAGTTATTTCACTAGTGTTTAGGGTATAAGCTGAGGTAGAGGGGGTACCAGAACTTGGTTGGGCTGCTAGGCATACTGTGGGTGCTGACGGTGGTCCACTGATGGGTGGAGGAAGAGAAACATGGTATGGTTGTTGATAAGGGGGAGGAGGATAATAAAGAGGTCCTCCATATGCCAACGGATATTGAGGTGTTCCATACATAGGTGGTTGTTGGAGGTGTGTATTGTGGTGTGTAGTGATACCAATCAATCCATCTGTTGAGTGAGACATCCTAGGTTTGTCCTAGCCGAATGGCACGAGTCTCAGGGCATCAGGTAGTGCTGTATATAAGTATCCTGATTTTGAATAAATGAGTTTGAACTATTGAGCCTTGTTGATTGCTTCTTCATTAGATTGGGGGAAGGTGGCGACCACATTCTTGGCAAGGAGGGAAGCAAGTGATTTGAGAAACCAATTCAGGCATTGCTACTTGGTGGCTTCTGCTTTGCATAGATTACGTCGCCCACGCCATTCATGAATGTGGTCAATGATGTGCGTAGCGTAGGTTTGTTTAAACTCTGAGAGTAGTTCGAGACCATTGTCATGACGTATTGGTAGTTGAAAGAAGGTAAAAAATGATTTGGCCAAAGATTCAAAGGTCACATGGGACCCATATTTTTCTTCTACATACCACTTGGATGATGGGCTACTGAACGGGCATTGGAATAACCTCAATTAGAAAGAGTCATCCATGATGTTGTTTGAAGAGTACCATAAGTGGAAGGTCATAATATGGTTGGCCGGGTCATCTCTCGCTTTTCCTTCAAATTTGGGAATGTCTGAAGGTAGTTTGGTAAGCATTGTAGGCCATGTGGGGTCATGCAATATAGGATCATTGGTGAGATTAGTGAGATCCATTATGTTGAGGGAAGCCAATTATGGCATCTGAGGTGGTGGTGGAGGATTAGCTTCAACCATGGTTTGAGTGTTTTGGGTACCTGACCCTTGAGGGGGGCTAGGTGGGGTTGTACTTCCTCCTGGGGAAGAAGTGTGCCCCCCGCTTCCTTATAAAGGAAAGTAGGTGGATGGTTGACCTTGGGAAGTGGACCCAAGTAAAGTGGAACCAAGAAAAGTGGATCCCAAGATGGTAGGACTCACATGAGTGTAAGAAGGTGGATCCGATGAGTTGGCAAGACTAGGAACTCCTCCTAGAATGGGAGGGAGATTTAGCAAGAGTCTGGAATGCCAAGGATTTTTTGGGTCCCCTATGATGTCCGACTAGAAAAGTGGATGTGTTCAAATGGTGATGAGAGCAATAAATGAACAAGAGTATTTGTTAGGATTTTTTTAGCCTTCACAATATATCTCACAATCACATGTAATCACAAGAGCATCATACATAAATAAATTGATAAAGAAGCATACATGTGTGTAGGTAGGTTTTGTCCACGTGGGAGAACAAAGAAAACAAATTCTCGTGTCCTAAAAGACGTAACATCCTTCCTCTCAAATAGCACTGAACCTTCCAATTGCACTCGACAATGGGGTCTGAAGCCACCAGAAGATAAACTAGTGAAGGATGAAGTAATCAGTTATAATAAGGGGTAGAGGGTGCATATCCTGAAAGAGCTGGCGATATATCCAAATAGCCACACAAAATCTGATCAAGGTGCAATTGCAGCCCACAATTTCCACCTGGGTAGATATCCTAAAATTTGGTCACTAGGTATCTCAGTCAAAGTGAGACATTTAGATTTTCAGCATAAGAAATGGGTCATGGGCTGGATCCCATCCAAGAGGTGGGTGCCTCAAGGGGGGACACACAAAACAACTGGACCTCAACCTTCGATCCTTCATGGGTATTTCCCTGCCTTATGGTGTTAGGAACGCTTGACTTGGAGGATTTAAAGTTCCCTATTTGACAACTTCTACTGTTTGAAGATGTGAGAACCAGATAACGTGGAGTTATTTGGATGCCTATCCATGAGATCCTACCTAGACGAAAAGATTTGTTTTGGCACCTCCTATGGAGGAAAACTTAGTGAGTTTTTAGAAAATTTTTAGATGTTGTTGTTTGAGAGATTGGGGGTGTGAACCAATCTCGTTGAAATTAAATATGAGTGGATAGTTTCGTCAAGAAAATGGTGGGGCGTTTCAGAATCCCTTTGAAGGAAAGTTACTTCAACCTCCACGATTTGAGATGAAAACTATGTGAACGAGTAGTGACTTTATGTGTGAACAAGTTAAAGTGTGCCAAATTTTTAATAAGTTAGGTGTCACCTTGCTGCATGTGGACTTCATGTGGTCCTTACAAGTCTTGATTATCTAATTTACTAAATTCCATTGGTACAACCTTGTGGAATTTTAAATTCCATAGAGAACTAGCATGTGGACATATGGGTCCTTACTAATCCTTTAACTCCCTAGTGTGATTTAATCTAAAAAATATTCAACAACTATTCTAGATTGTTGACATGTGGGCATGTATGGGCCGGTTACAAAACCTTTAAACTTCTGTAGTGATTTAATTTAAGAAAGTAAATTCAAAACTATCCTATCTTTGCAGCATATGGGCATGTATGGGCCTGTTACAATTTTAATATATGTTTGAAAAGAAACTAAAGAGGAGTCCCGAGGGGGTTGTTGTCCTCTCCTAAAGATTTTGTCTTTAAGGGAGATGAAACTTTCCCTCAATCATTTTTCTGATTCTCAAGATCATTTTATGGCGTGAGAGAAGAGCATACTCAAAGATTGACATTCAATTTCTGGTCCTAATGCAAGTAGTTATATTGGTGATATAGAATGATTGCAACTTATCTTTAATCAAAGCAAGCCATCCATGTGGAAAAATGAAAGAAAAAAGAGGATAGATATGGATTTTAACCTCCTAAGAGCCTATGTTTTGACTAACCGTTGATGTGGAGAGGGAATCTAAGTGTGGTGCATATTACAATATGCATAAAATCAAAATTAAGAAGGCTATGGGCCTTTAATAGATCCCAAAAACCCTTACAGTGTATGACTTTTTGGACAGATCTATGGGTCGCAGAGTAGACAGAGGCACATTGGGCACCAATGCACAAATTAAAAATGACTTTTTGGCATAGTGTGCAGAATGCGCTGAGAAACACAGTGGGTTTGGCGCACGTGCTCAAAAGACGCGCCTGTGGGTTAAAAAACCTGCACACTTTCCGTTACATGGTCGTGAAGGGAATTTTGGATGAAATTCTCATAGCTCAGCTCTGAACTTAGCTTTTTGCAGGCAGGCATGGCCCAGTTATGGGTCCTACAAGTTAGATAAACCAAAATCAAGTGCTCAAACAACCCAAATGGGGGGAAAATTGATACCAATCCCTAGTGGAGTCGCCAATCTGTTATGTCCCTTTCGTCACCTAAATGAGGAAAATAAGGATGCTTACAAGTCCATTTGGGTTAGCTGGACAAGACAACAATGAATGTAAGAGTTAGAAACATAAATCATAATAAATAAACTAATAACAATAAAATAAACTAAACTAGATGCATAAGGGAAATAGAACAAGAAATTAAACAACAAGCATGCCACCAATGGATAAGTTGTATTAGTGGGAAAACACCAAAGATAAAGGGAGACTTATGGGTCTCTTATTCCTCCAAGGGAGGGCTCTTGAACCTCGAATGATTGAGCTCTTCTTACAAGTAACAAACTAGAAGGAAATGGTGAATAAATCCAAAGCACATTCACTCAAGAGGTGATATGAATGGCCAAATAAAATGGTGCTTGTATGCTCTAATGAGGAAAGAGGTTCCTCCAAGAGAATATAGGTAGCATAAAAATACAAATGAATTCCTTGAAAATATAGTGCACCCTTGGCCTCTTTTTATAGAAAAGATTTGAGGCATTATTCAACCAGTATTTAGTGTGAACAAGGGGCTCATTAGGGCACCCTTAGGTCTTTGACCATCCCCCCACTCAGATTTAGCTCAGATTTGGGTGTCAAATCGACTTGGGAGATGAACCTGAAGTGGGTGGAAGGTAGACAAAAATCATAAATGCGTTGTTCTGAGGTGTGCGTAGATTTTTGTGTCCAAAGTCATGCATTGGGCGCATATGTGCTTTTTCGACATTATTCAACTATCGCACGTGCGTGCGCTACCTTTGTATCTTTAGTGCTTGTGGATTTTTTAACTAGTTGTATAGGTTTGTGCCCTTTGGAAATGCATTTTTGAAGCTGTGGGTGAACTAATGGGTGTTTGAAGATGCTGGATTCCTGTAACCATTGTGAATGAAATTTCAGTGATAACAATTGTTATCAAATCACGACGTCGCATGTCGAGCGTTTGAATGTGAGCGAACCCTAACTCTTCCAACTCCCGATATCCGAAATACTATAGATCAACGACTCACAACCCTCTGTGATCTAATTTTCGAGATCTTATCGGGACTTCACATTTCACGTAGTTGGAGGAATACTCATGTCCCTTCTCCCGATTCCCGATTTTTGAAACTTGCACCAGATCAATGGCCCAAAGCCCTCTATGATGCAATGGTCTGGATCTTAATGGGACTTCACGTTTCATGATATTGGAGGACTACTCACCTTTTACTTTTCCAGTTCACGAGTCAGCGAAGTGATGTTCTCTCACCATGTGTCCTCTAAATCCAACGGTTTAGATCTCATCGTGATTTTGGATTTCATGTAGTTAGAGGATGAATCTCGGCCATTATACTCTTGGTAGTTATACTGGATTTGAAGACTATTGGTCCTCGGTGCTCATATCCAATGGATCAGATCTGTACTTCTCCTCTGTGCTTCCTCTAGTCACTAGACTCTTATCTAACAGACATCGGGTATTCGAGATTGGTGATCCAATGGCCACTCTCACTCCTCCTCCTGAGATTTGGATTTCTCAATTATCTAAGTGTCAAAGGCCATGACCTTTGATCCTTCTGCGAGCCTTGATGCATGGGATCTCATCTGCACATGTCATAATGCTATCTCTCCGGAGCTTTGATCTCTGCATATTGTTTGCATCTTCACCCGAGCTTACGTTGTTCTTATTTTTCCATCAATGCACACTTTGATCTTGCCATCAATGACAAGCACACTCTACCTGTAAACATGCCAACAATATCCCCCTTTGGCATTGATGGAAACCCTAAAAGGCTGCAAAGGTTGCGCTATTCTCCAACTATAGCATCCATACCACACCTTTTCTCCCCCTTTGACATCAATGTCAAAGAAAACATTCCCCCCCTAAGCTGTTGTAGTACTTGTCGGAGGTATCAAATATTCAACCAATACATACTCCCCCTCATAGGATGGACCCTCTTAGGTTGATAATGGGGTCATGCCCAACTTCTGACGTAGATACTCAAACTGAGCTTTTGGAAGCGATTTAGTGAAGATATCAACAATTTGATCTTTGGATGGAATATAATGAAAAGCAACAACAATGTTGTTCACTTGTTCCCTCAAGAAGTGATACTTGATGAGTATATGCTTGGTCTTGGAGTGAAATACAGGGTTCTTTGACAAACTGAGTGCACTGGTATTATCACAATGAATTGGGATTGGTGCAGTATATTTTACCTCCAAGTCTACAAGTATCTGAATCATCCACAATACTTGGGTACAACATGTGGCAACTACAATGTATTCAACGTCTGTAGTTGATAAGGAAATGGAACCTTGCTTTTTGCTCAACCATGATACAATGGAATCTCCTAAGAAGAATGCACCTCCACTCGTGCTTTTCCTTTCATCCACGTAGTTAGCCTAATCAACATATGAATAGACTTATAGTTGAAAATTCTAATTTTTAGGATACCATAGGCCATAGTCCATTGTTCCTTTCAAATATCTGAATATTCTTTTGACAACTAACAAATGACTATGTTTAGGTGAAGCCTATTACCTCCCTACCATGCCAACAACATGCATTATGTCTAGATGGGATGCTATGATGTACAATAGGCTACCTATCATAGACCTATATGAACTCTGATCAACATCATGTGAATCATCATCCTTGCTTAACTTACATCCAGTGACCATCGGTGTGCTCATAGGTTTAGAATCTTCCATTTGAAACCTTTTCAACATTTCTCTTAGATATTTTTCTTGAGAAAGAAATATTCCTTCATACCTCTGAGTAGTTTGTAGGCCAAGAAAAAATGACAGTTCCCCTATGATAGACATTTCAAATTCAGACTGCATGGCAGAAGAAAACCATTTTACCAATGAAGCATTATTACTATTGAAGATGATGGCATCTACATAGACCAACACATGTAGATCATTACCCTTTGTTTTGATATATAGATTGTTGTCAATTGTTCCTCTCTTGAACCATTTGTATTGTAGATATGTATCCAGTTCGTGATACTAGGAACGAGGAGCTTGTTTCAACCCATATAAGTGTTATCCACATTTTTGGTTATCAAGATGATATTATGATTATGTCATGATGATGGAAGATCAAATTCTTCATTAAGAACATCTTCCTGAAGAAGGTTACACTTGTAATTTTCTCAAAATCATATTTTGAAAATAGTTCGCAGGCTGCATATATACTCTCCTGCAAGAATCCTTAATTCCCGCATGCTGCATTCAGCTTGACTGCGGACTTCCCGCACTGTGTCAATGGTTAGAGTGCGAACATATTTTTAAGAGAGAAAAATAGATAAGTTCTTGATCCTTCTAGAAGGAATCTTCTAGAAGGGTGAGTTGGCTTTTGAATGGTTGGCAAAATACTGACTTTCCAGATATCTTGGGATCATTCCCTATCCAAGTAACCAAACTATCTTCTCTTATATATTGAGGAGATTGCTTATGG
>ML779754.1:997902-1010202 GCA_009831015.1 Picea engelmannii | reverse complement strand
AGGGTTCGCTTAAGCCATAAATTCGCCGTATTTGCAGAACCGACCCTGATCAGAGGGTCAAATCATCTCGGGCGAAGGTCTATTGGCGGTCGGGAAGCCGACTTAAGCATTTAATGTGCCGTATTAGCAGATGCACGGATTTTTATGTGGACAGTCGCGCATCGTGCGCTTAAAGCGCGCACAACACGTTCTTATCCCGCGCATACGCGCGCACCTTATGATGTGAAGTGTCTTTCAATTTTTGTATAGTATTTGACCCTTCTGGAATGCTGTGACTAGTGCCATGAATGACTTCATTGCTGTTTTGATGATGTAGAGTTCTTGTCGCTATGTGCAGATGATGTGGAGTTCTTGTCGCCATGTGCAGACGAAATTTCAGTGCTAACAAGGATAGTATTGCCCCTGAGTTCAACGAGGAAATTTTGAAAGAGCCCTTCCGGAGAGGATGGTCATCCGTCATAAGCTCTCAAAGTAATGGAGGATGGTATGAGCTAAGGGGAGCCAAGTTTTTTCCATACAGTTTTGGACATGATGCATGTGGATGCACCCTCATCAATGATGCAATGGTGAATTGTGATGTTCTGGATTTTAACTGGTATTTGGAAAGCGACCAAAGTGGGGAGATGGGGTTCCCCACTATCAATATCAAAGGTGATGAGGTGAGTATCAACCTGGTTGATTTCCCCCAGGGAAGAAATTAACGACTTCCATTGAGTATGATAGTTTTGAAGGAATTCTAAAACTGACATGGCAGGAGGGGATTGGGCCAAGTCATCGACCAAACTATAATTGTGTGTTGCCCTAGCCTGAGGGTTGTTGACATTCCGTTGTAATGGGATGCAAGAAATACGAAGGGGTGGTTCAGTATTAGGGAGAGGAATCATAGAAGGTGGTCCAGTTGTGACTGGGGCTACTTCTAAGGTAGTGGGAGTGGAGTTAGAAGGTGCGCTGTATTGAAAACTGCGCATTTGTAGAAGGACTTCTTCCTCACTAGTGAGGAGGATAGTGTGATTTGTAGGAGTGACGGGGTTTGGATAATGTCCCATCTGTGGTGGGGGTGGATGTATCTCCTCTTACATGTTCATCACCCCTTGGTGTGGAATGGGGTTTTGTAGTACGGCAGGGGGTTGTTGCTATACATATTTTTGTGGGGCCTGTTGGGGGGGCAGGTGGTGCTGGGGGATGTGGTCCATTTCCGTATTCTTTCATCTATTTAAAATCAACAATTTGAGGGAAATGGTGAGTATAATGGCCATACTCACCGCAAAGGGCATAAGGAAAGTTTGTCTGAAGATTGTTTTTGTTCTTCCCTTGGTGTTTGCTATTATTTCCCCCTTGGGGGTTCTGGTTCCCCTAATTCTAGTTGCCCCCAACTGGTTGGTTTTGTTGGGGGTGGTTGTGGTTCCCTCTTGGTCTTGGATTATTATTGTTTCGATTTTTTCTTTTCTTTTTGGCATTGTTTGACTGATGGGTCATATTTTCCGTATTTAGCTGCTCAAAATTTTGATATTGCTAAATGGGAGAGGGCAGAACAAATTTAACCCTAGTGTGTGGGTGTCCTTGTGGTGGATCCATGGGTTGTGGAAGGCCAGGAAATGAAAAGTACAGATTATTCGGTGGTAATGTTCCATGGGGTATATAGGAAGGCGTAGTGCTTTCACTAGTGTTTAGGGTATAAGATGAGGTAGAGGGGGTACCAGAACTTGGTTGGGCCACTAGGCATACTGCAGGTGTTGACGGTGGTCCATTGATGGGTGGAGGAAGAGCAATAGGGTATGGTTGTTGATAAGGGGGAGGAGGATAATAAGGAGGTACGCCATATGCTGATGGATATTGAGGGGTTCCATACATAGGTGGTTGTTGGAGGTGTGAATTGTGGTGTGTAGTGGTACCAATCAATTCATCCGCTAAGTGAGACATCCCAGGTTTGTCCTAGCTGAATGGCATGGGTCTTAGGGCGTCAGGTAGTACTGTATATAAGTATCCTGACTCTGAATAAATGATTTCAAACTGTTGAGCCTTTCCGATGGCTTCTTCTTCATATTGGGGGAAGGTGGTAGCCACATCCTTGGCAAGGAGGGAAACAAGTGATTTGAGAAACCAATTGAGGCATTGTTGCTTGGTGGCTTCTACTTTGCATAGACTACGTCACCGACACCATTCATGAATGTGGTCAGCGATGTGTGTAGCGGAGGTTTGTTTAAACTCTGAGAGTAGTTCAAGACCGTTTTCATGACGGATTGGTAGTTGAAAGAAGGTAAAAAATGCTTTGGCCAAAGATTCAAATGTCACATGGGACTCAAATTTTTCTTCTACATACCACTTGGCTGATGGGCCAGTGAGCATGCGTTGGAATAACCTCAATCAAACAGAGTCATCCATGATGCTATCTGAAGAGTAACATAATTGGAAGGTCATAATATGGTTGGCCGAGTCATATCCCACTTTTCCTTCAAATTTGGGAATGTCTGAAGGTAGTTTGGTAGGAATTGTAGGCCATGAGGGGTTGTGCAATATAGGATCATTGGTGAGATTAGTCAGATCTGGTATGTTGATGGAAGCCAAGTATGACATCTGAGGTGGTGGTGGAGGATTAGCTCCAACCATGGTGTGAGTGTTTTATGTACTTGACCCTTAAGGGGAGCTAGGTGGGGTTGTACTTCCTCCTGGGGAAGAAGTGTGCCCCCCGCTTCCTTGTAAAGGAAAGTGGGTGGATGGTTGAACTTGGGAAGTGGACCCAAGTAAAGTGGAACCAAGAAAAGTGGATCCCAAGATGGTAGCACTCACAGGAGTGTAAGAAGGTGGAGCTGATGAGTTGGCAAGACTAGGAACTCCTCCTAGAATGGGAGGGAGATTTAGCAAGAGTCTGGAATGACGGGGATTCTGTGGGTCCCCTATGATGTCCGAATAGAAAAGCGGATGTGTTAAAATGGCGATGAGATCAATAAATGAACAAGAGTCTTTGTTATGATTTTTTGGACCTTCACAATATATCTCACAATCGCATGTAATCGCAAGAGCATCGTACATAAATCAATTGATAAATAAGCATACATGTGGGTGGGTAGGTTTTTTCTACGTGGGAGAACAAAGAAAACAAAAAATTGTGTCCTAAAATACGTAATTTCATTCCTCTCAAATAGAACTGGACCTTCCAATAACACTCGAGAGTGGGGTCTGAAGCCACCGAAAGAGAAACTAGTGAATGATGAAGTAATCAATTATAATGAGGGGTAGAGGGTGCATATCCTGAAAGAGCTGGCGATATTTCCCAATAGCCACACAAAATCCGATCAAGGTGAAATTGTAGCCCATAATTTCCACCTGGGTAGATATCCTAAAATTTGGTCACTAGGTACCTTGATCAAAGTGCGACATTTAGATTTTTGGCATAAGAAATGGGTCATAGGCTAGATCCTGTCCAAGAGGTGGGTGCCTTAAGGGGGACACATAGAACAATCGGACCTCGGCCTTCGACCCTTCATGGGTATCTCCCTGCCTTATGGTGTTAGAGCACTTGACTTGGAGGATTTAAAATTCCCTATTTGACAACTTCTACTGTTTGAAGATGCGAGAACTAGATAATGGGGAGTTATTTGGATGCCTATCCCTGAGATCCTACCTAGACTAAAAAAATTGTTTTGGCACCTCCTGTGGAGGAAAACTTAGTGAGTTCTTAGAAAAAATTTAGACGTTGTTGTTTGAGATATTGGGGGTGTGAACCAATCTCGTTGAAATTAAATAGTAGTGGATAATTTTGTTAAGAAAATGGTGGGGCATTTCAGAATCCCTTTGGAGGAAACTTATTTCAACCTCCATGATTTGAGATGGAAACTATGTGAGTGAGTAGTGACTTTGTGTGTGAAAAAGTGAAAGTGTGCCAAATTTTTAATAAGTTAGGTGTCACCTTGCTGCATGTGGACTTCGTGTGGTCCTTACAAGTATTGATTACCTAATTTACTAAATGCCATTGGTAAAACCTTGCAGAATTTTAAAGTCCATAGAGAACTAGCATGTGGACATATGGGTCCTTACTAATCCTTTAACTCCCTAGTGTGATTTAATCTAAGAAAGCTTCAACAACTATCCTAGATTGTTGACATGTGGGCATGTATGGGCCCATTACAAAACCTTTAAACTTCCGTAGTGATTTAATCTAAGAAAGTAAATTCAAAACTATCCTATCTTTGCAGCATATGGGCATGTATTGGCCCGTTACAATTTTAAGATATGTTTGAAAAGAAACTAAAGAGGAGTCCCGAGGGAGCTGTTGTCCTCTCCTAAATATTTTGTCTTTAAGGGAGATGAAACTTTCCCTCAATCATTTTTTTGATTCTCAAGATCGCTTTATGGCATGAGAGAAGAGCATACTCAAAGATTGATGTTCAATTTATGGTCCTAATGCAAGTAGTTATATTGGTGATATAGAATGATTCCAACTTATCTTTAATCAAAGCAAGCCATCCATGTGGAAAAATGAAAGCAAAAAGAGGATAAATATGGATTTTAACCTCCTAAGTGCCTATGTTTTGACTAACCCTTCATGTGGAGAGGGAATCTAAGTGGTGCATATTACAATATGCATAGAATAAAACTTACGAAGGTTATGGGCCTTTAACAGATCAAAAAAACCCTTATAATGTATGATTTTCTGGACAGATGCACGGGTCGCAGAGTCGACAGAGGCGCATTGGGTGCCAATGCACAAATTAAAAAAGAATTTTTTGCGCAGTGCACAGAATGCACTGAGAAACACAGTGGGTTTGGCACACGTGCTCGGAAGACGTGCCTGTGGGTTAAAAAACCTGCACACTTTCTGTTACATGACCGTGAAGGAAATTTCAGATGAAATTCTCACAACTCAGCTCTGAACTTAGCTTTTTGTAGGCAAGCATGGGCCGGTTATGGTTCCTACAAGTTAAATAAACCAAAATCAAGTGCTCAAACAACCCAAATAGGGGGGAAATTGATACCAATTCCTAGTGGAGGCACCAATATATTACGTCCCTTTCGTCACCTAAATGAGAAAAATAAGGACGCTTACAAGTCCAGTTGGGTTAGCTGGACAAGACAACATTGAATGCAAGAGTTAGAAACATCAAGCATAAGAAATAAACAAAGAACTATACTAATAACAACAAAAGAAACTAAACTAGATGGATAAGGGAAATAGAACAAGAAATTAAACAACACACATGCCACCAATGGATAAGTTGTATTAGTGGGAAAACACCAAAGAGAAAGGGAGAATTATGGGTCTCTTCTTCCTCAAAGGGAGGGATCTTGAACCCCCAATGATTGAGATCTTCTTACAAGTAACAAAATAGAAGGAAATGGTGAATAAATCCAAATCACATTCACTCAAGAGGTGATATGAATGGACAAATGAAATGGTGCTTGTATGATCTAATGAGGAAAGAGGTTCCTCCAAGAGAATATAGGCAGCATAAAAATACAAATGAATTCCTTGAAAATATAGTGCACCCATGGCCTCTTTTTATAGAAAATATTTGAGGCATTATTCAACCAGTCTTTAGTGTGAACAATGGGCTCTTTAGGGCACCCTTAGGTCTTTGACCATCCCCCCACTCAGATTCAACTCGGATTTGGGTGTCAATTCGACTTGGGAGATGAACCAGAAGTGGGTGGAAGGTAGACAAAAATCATAAATGCGTGGTTCTGAGGTGTGCGCAGATTTTTGCATCCAAAGTCGCGCATTGGGCACATATGTGCTTTTCCAACGTTATTCAACTGTTGCACATGTGTGCTTTGCCTTTGTATCTTTAGCGCATGCTAATTTTTTAAGTAGTTGTATAGTTTTGTGCCCTTTGGAAATGCATTTTTGAAGTTGTGGGTGAACTAATGGGTGTTTGAAGATGTTGGATTCCTATAACCATTTGCGGATGAAATTTTAGTGATAACAACTATGATGAAATCACGAATTTGCATGTTGGGTGTTTGAACGTGAGCCAACCCTGACAATTCCAACTCCCGATATCCGAAATACTCTATATCAACAACCCACAACCCTCTGTGAACCAATGGTCGAGATCTTATTGGGACTTCACATTTCACGAAGTTGGAGGAATACTGACCTCCCTTCTCCTGACTCCCAATTTTCGAAACTTGCTCCAGATCAATGACCCAAAGCCCTGTATGATCCAACAGTCTGGATCTTAATGAGACTTCACGTTTCACGATGTTGGAGGACTACTCACCTTTGAATTTTCCAATTCGCGAGTCAGCGAAATGATGATCTCTCACCATGTGTCCTCTGGATCCAATGGTTTAGATCTCATCATGATTTTTCATTTCACGTAGTTGGAGGATGGATCTTGGGCATTATCCTCTTTGTAGTTATACTAGATCCGACAAATGTTGGTCCTCGGTGCTCAGATTCAATGGATCAGATCTGTACTTCTCCTCTGCGCTTCCTTGGGTCATTGGAATCTGATCTAACAAACATTGGGTATTCAATATTGGTGATCCAATGGCCACTGTCACTCCTCCTCCTGAGTTTTGGATTTCTAAATTCTCTAAGTGTCAAAGGCCATGACCTTTGATCCTTCTGCGAGCCTTGATGTATGGGATCTCATCTGCACATCTCAGAACGCTACCTCTCTGGAGCTTTGATCTCTGCATATTGTTTTCATCTTCACTTGAGCTTATGTTGTTCCTATTTTTCCATCAATGCACACTCTGATCTTGCCATCAATGACAAGGACACTCTTCCTGTAAACATGCCAACAATCTCCCCCTTTGGCATTGATGGAAACCCTAAAAGGCTGCAAAGGTTGCACTATTCTCCAACTATGGCATCCACACCACACCTTTTCTCCCCCTTTGACATCAATGTCAAAGAAAACATGCTCCCCCTAAGTTGTTGCAGTACTTGTCAGAGGTATAAGATATTCAACCAATACATACTCCCCCTGATAGGATGGACCCTCTTAGGTTGATAATGGGGTCACTCCCAACTTCTAGTGTAGATACTCAAACTGATATTTTGCAAGCGGTTTGGTGAAGATATCAACAATCTGATCTTTGGATGGAATATAATGCAAAGCAACAACAATGTTGGTTAACTATTCCATTAAGAAGTGATACTTGATGGGTATATGCTTGGTCTTGGAGTGAAATACATGGTTCTTTGATAGACTGAGTGCACTGGTATTATCACAGTGAATTGGGATCGGTGCAGTATATTTTACCTCCAAGTCTGCAAGTGTCTGAATCATCCACATTACTTGGGTACACCATGTGGAAATTTCAATGTATTCAACTTTTGTAGTTGATAAGGAAATATAACCTTTCTTCTTTCTCAACCATGATACAAGGGAATCTCCTAAGAAGAATGCACCTCCACTCGTTCTTTTCCTTTCATCCACACAGTTATCCCAATCAACATCTGAATAGACTAATAGTTGAAAATTCTGATTTCTAGGATACCATAGGCCATAGTCCATTGTTCCTTTCAAATATCTGAATATTATTTTGACAACTAACAAATGACTATGTTTAGGTGAATCCTGATACCTTCCTACCATGCCAACAACATGCATTATGTTTGGACAGGATGCTGTGATGTACAATAGGCTGCCTATCATAGACCTATATGAACTCTGATCAACATCAGGTGAATCATCATCCTTTCTTAACTTACATTCAGTGACCATAGGTGTGCTCCTAGGTTTAGAATCTTCCATTTGAAACCTTTTCAACATTTCTCTTAGATATTTTTCTTGAGAAAGAAATATTCCTTCAAACCTTTGAGTAATTTGTAGGCCAAGAAAAAATGACAGTTCCCCTATGATAGACATTTCAAATTTAGACTACATGGCAGAAGAAAACCATTTTACCAATGAAGCATTATTACTACTGAAGATGATGTCATCTACATAGACCAACATAATGAGAAGATCATTACCCTCTGTTTTGATATATAGATTGTTGTCAACTGTCCCTCTCTTGAACCCTTTGTCTTGTAGATACATATCCAGTCCATGATACCATGAACGAGGAGATTGTTTCAACCCATATAAGGCTTTCTTTAGCTTGCATACAAAGTCAGGGTTATCTGACAGTTGGAAACCCTCTGGTTGTTCCAAATAGACTTCTTCTTTTAGATATCCATTTAGAAAATATGACTTGACATCCATTTGGTAGAATTTAAACTGTTTATGACAAGCATAGGAAAGAAACATTCTAATATCTTCTAATCTTGCTACAAGCGCAAATGTTTCATCAAAGTCCAGTCCTTCTATTTGAGCATATCTTTTGCAGACCAATCTAGCCTTATTTCTTACAATATTTCCTTTCTCATTCATCTTATTTTTGTAGACCCATTTGGATCCTATTACATTTTTATTTGCTAGCCTAGGAACGAGCTCCCAAGTGTCATTATTTTCAATCTGGTCCAGTTCCTCATTAATTGATTTTAACCAATTTACATCTTCACTGGCTTCATTGAAGTTCTTCAGTTCCACCATGGATTTGAAGGCCATATGTGATTGCTCGGTGTCTTTGATTATCCTTCTCTTGGTTTGTACACCTTTGTCTTTCTCACCAATTATCTGACTTTCAGGATGATTCTTTTGATTAATTCTGGAGGAAGGATTTGATGCTGATTGCTATCCTGACTCTTCTTGTCTGGGTGTCTCTTCTCCATCTGATTCTTGGACCTGTTCATCTTTCATTTCAGATATGTCCTCTGTAGTAGGCTCAATATTGCTCACCTCTCTTTTTGGGACTCCTTCATCAACCTTTAAATCAATGCAATCAACTAATTTATGCAATCTTTTATTAAATCATCTATATCCTTTACTATTGGTAGAATATCATAAGAATATGCCTTCATCAACCCTATTACCATACTTTCCAAGGTTTTCATTATTATTTTTTATGTAGCACTTACTGCCAAATACTTTGAAGTGTTTGATTGAAGCAGGTCTTCCATACCTTAGTTCATAAGGTGTATTGTCACTATGTGGTCTGAGGTGGGCCTTGTTAAGAATATGGACTGCTGTGAGTATTGCTTCTACCCAATAAGTTTGACCAATGTCCTTCTCATTCATCATTGACCTAGCCATTTGTTGAAATTTTCTATTTTTCCTCTCAACTACTCCATTTTGTTGTGGAGTTCCTGGGATTGTGTATTCTATCTTGATCCCATGTTTATCACAGAATTCCTTGAACTCACTTGACATAAATTCTCCTCCTCTGTCTGATATTACTGCCTTTAACCTCTTACCTATTTGATTCTCATTTAAATCCTTAAATATTTTAAATTTCTCAAATGCTTTATCTTTTTCTTTGAGAAAATAAACCCAAGTAAGTCTAGAGTAATCATCAATGATCAGCATAAAGTAGTTTTCCTTCCCTGTGCCTTCCTGTCTTGATGGTCCACATAAATCCATATGAACTAATTGGAGTGGTTTATCTGTTGAAGTAGAGCTCTTGGATTTAAACTATTTCCTGGTTAGCTTTGCTACTTGGTAGGGTTTACACACAGAGTCTTGTGGATTTGATATTCTTGGAAGATCTTTTACTGCCTCAATATTTTTGAGCTTGATTAAGTGGTCAAATTTTAGATGTCCAAGTCTCCTATGCCATAACCAACTTTCATCATGTTTGATTAGATGATACTCTTCTTTATCTTCTTTCAACACATATACATTATTTTCTGTCCTTATGCCTTTATCCACCACTTGTTCGGAGTTTACAGACTTTATATTACAATCCTTGGAAGTGAACACCATTTCACATCCTCTATCACACATTTGAATTACACTGAGAAAATTATGTTTCAGCCCATCTACAAGAAGAACATCCTGGGATTTTCCTTTACCATTACTCAAACTCACCATCCCTTTAACCTGGATTTTACCTGGTTAATCATTTCCAAAACTTACATTTCCTGTTTTTCTTTTACTTATAGACATAAACTTATCCTTGTCTTCAGTCATGTGCTTGGAAAATCCACTGTCTATATACCAGGGGTCTTTTTGTTTTTGAGCTGAAAGTACTAGACAATATTTTTCTCTGTCTTTCTTTTTCCATGTGATGGAATTTCTAGCTAAAGGATTTATCCTTGGATCTACCTTGTACATCTTCAAATGGAAGTTTGCAGCTTTGTGGCCGAAGTTATGAAAGTTATAACATTCGATCTCATTGTTCAGTAGGTCAAAGTGATTGGTGCTACGTTGTCTATTCATTGGATACTTAGTTCTATGTTGTAAATATTGTCTATTTCTTGACCTCCTCAGTTGCATGTCTCTAAACTTAATTTGACAGTTTACAATCTTATGACCAAAATTAGAACAGTAAAAATAGTAGCCATGAAAGAAATTTTGGTACTTGAAGGATGGCCTTCTTCTTGGCATTTGTTGTTCCATCTTATGATCTCTTTGTTTTTTATCAGGGATCATCCTATCTTTATTTGCTTTAGGTGACAGAGTACTCTCATGGTCTGATTGTCTGCTGAATTGGAGATTGATCATATTTGTTGGCTCTTTGCTTTCTGGCTGTTTGTTGCTTGAACCATTTACATAACCTAAACCAGTCTTCAACAACGAAGATCTTTGTTTGCTCAAAATGTCGTTTAGTTCTGCTATGGATTTAATTCTTGGAAGGTTTTGAAGATACAATGTTTTAAACCTCTCCATCTCTTTTCTGTTTTTTACTACCTCTTCTTCCAAGGCTTCACATATTTCCTTATTTTCTGATAACTGTTGTTTCAGAATGTCCTCTATTTTCTTTTCCTCTTATAATTCCACTTTTAGCAGGGAAAAGTCTTCATTAGGTTCTTTATTGTCTTTCTCAAACTGTATCAACAATTTTTTTTTTCTTTTTCTTCTTAGATATGAGTCTAGCAATTTCTTCTAGAGAAATGATCAGTTCTCCTTCCAAGTCAACCACAACTTCTTCATTGTCAACATTAGTTCATGTTCTTTTATTATCATAATCCTCTTGGGCCATAAGCATAAATTCATTAACCTTATCTTCACACGAGGAGTCACTATCTGTTTCTTTTGAAGAGTCATCATTGTTTACACATAAACTTTTATTTTTACCAAATCTCTTGGGTTTGAACTTCTTTTCTCCTTCAAAATTATGATCCTGCTTCTTGTGTGGACACTTAGATGCAAAGTGACCTATATTTCCATAGTTAAAACATTTGAAGGGAAATTTTCCTTGGTACTTTCCTAATCCTTTCTTTAGTCTTCTCACAAATTTTGCTACAATTTGATCAAGATCAGAATCCTCATTCTTATCATCTTTAAATGATGCTTCTCTAGAAGTGGATTTATATTTACCTATCCTCATTTCATATTTAGTCAACGTTCCTAGAAGTTGATCAAAAGCCAAATTTTTTAGATCATTAAGTTCTTCTATAGCAGAGACCTTTGGGTTGAACCTATCTGACATAGATCTTAAAATCTTTTGGACTAAAACTATGTCTTCAAACTTCTCACCAAGACACTTCATGGCATTCACTAGTTGTTACACATTATTTTCGTCATCCCTATGATCGTTAATGATGTAAACCTATATGTTGCCTTCAGAGGGGTCAGTGGCCTGAGTTCCTAAAGAGAAAAGGGAGAAGAACTCTTCCTGAGAAAAGAAGTTGAATTTTCCTATGTAAAAACCTTATAAAAAAGGAAGTTCGCATGTTGCTATATAGGCAGGGTGCGAGAATGACCCATTCTCGCAGGTTGCACTATAGCTAGGGTGTGAGGTGTTCATAGGTTTCTCTATATCTAGGGTGCGAGAATTCCTGCAAGTGGGAAAAATGAGTGTTTTCTTGAATCTTCTAGGAGGAGAAACTTCTATGGTGAGGTGGCATCCAAATGATTTGGATCTTACTCGCTTTCATGATTTAGTGGGATCATCCTAGCCTCCTCACCTTATCCTCTTCAACTTATAAAAGGAGAGGAGTTCTCATGGAGAAAGTTAGCTTGGGTTAGCTTTGTTGGTTCTTGAGCTTTGTTGGTTCATGAGCTTGTTCTTGATTGGCTTGGAATTATCAGCTTGGTTGGAGTGGCTTTGAGATTTTCTTTGTCAAGATAGATTGTGAGTAGCCATCATATCTATGGTTTCAGAATCCTTGGACCAAGAAGTGTGTGGGGAACGAAGGAAAGTTGGAAGGGACCTTACAACATCAAGGCCATGGTTGTAATCTCTCTTTCACATTTAATATAATACAGTAATATGATTCTTTCTCATAAAGCTATTTTCACTTTATTGTATAACTCCTTGATCATATACATAGATTGACTATTGAATAGATTGTGCTTTCTT
>ML779754.1:978762-991332 GCA_009831015.1 Picea engelmannii | reverse complement strand
AGTATTTCAGCTATCACTCTGTTCTAACTTCATACTTTGGGGGGCTCTCTGTTACACATTATTTTCATCATCCCTATGATCATTAATGATGTAAACCTATCTGTTGCCTTCAGAGGGGTTAGTGGCCTGAGTTCCTAAAGAGAAAAGGGAGAAGACCTTTTCCTGAGAAAAGAAGTTGAATTTTCCTATGTAAAAACCTTATAAAAAAGGAAGTTCGCAGGTTGCTATATAGGCAGGGTGCGAGAATGACCCATTCTCGCAGGTTGCACTATAGCTAGGGTGTGAGGTGTTCACAGGTTGCTCTATAGCTAGGGTGCGAGAATTCCTGCATGTGGGAAAAATGAACGTTTTCTCGAATCTTCTAGAAGGAGAAACTTCTATGGTGAGGTGGCATCCGAATGATTTGGATATTACTCACTTTCATGATTTAGTGGGATCATCCTAACCTCCTCACCTTATCCTCTTCAACTTATAAAAGGAGAGGAGTTCTCATGGAGAAAGTTAGCTTGGGTTAGCTTTGTTGGTTCTTGAGCTTTGTTGGTTCATGAGCTTGTTCTTGATTGGCTTGGAATTATCAGCTTGGTTGGAGTGGCTTTGAGATTTTCTTTGTCAAGATAGATTGTGAGTAGCCATCAAATCTATGGTTTTAGAATCCTTGGAGCAAGAAGTGTGTGGGGAACAAAGGACAGTTGGAAGGGACCTTACGACATCAAGGCCATGGTTGTAATCTCTCTTTCACATTTAATATAATATAGTAATATGATTCTTTCTCATAAATCTATTTTCACTTTATTGTATAACTCCTTGATCATATACATAGATTGACTATTGAATAGATTGTGCTTTCTTCACTCCACTTGGTTTGTGTTGTCTTGGTATTTACTGCACGAGAGCATTGGAGCGAAGCGGGAGCAACAAAGACCAAAGGAAGCGATAATAAGGTATGTTACTTGTTCTTGCCTCTTATTTAATTCAATGGTTAGAATCTAGGGAAAGAGTCATATTCTGTATTGCTTTGTTTTAGATCCAGGTGGATCTAGGGAGATCGGTTTGTGTCCGCACTTACGGATTTATCCAATAACACTAGTTCTTCAACTTTTAGAAATTACTTCTCAACAATTTCATCCTCTTTCATCTTTAACTATTCAAACTGTAATGAATCTTGGCATCCTTTACCTTCTCATTACCTTCATAACTGCTAATGAGTTTGTCCCACATTTCTTTGGCAGTTTCTAAGTGCATAACTTTTACAAATTCTGGTTCTGCTAGCTCACTTAGAATAGCATTCATAGCCTTAGCATTGAAGCTGAATTCTAGCTTGTCATCCTTATTAGCTAGTACAACTGGATTTACATAACCAGTCTCTACCACATCCTAGACATCTACACCTAAATCCATTATGTAGGTTCTCATCCTAACTTTCCAGAAGACAAAGTTTGTTCCATTGAATAGAGGGGACTTATTGGTTTAAGTTCCTTCATGGATTGACATGTTTAAGCTTATTGATCTACCTTTAAATAAAATGAACCTGCTCTGATACCAATTGTTGGACAACTGAGAGGGGGGGGGGTGAATCAGTTGTTACTTTGCTTAAACAATTATGCCCATTTTAAACTCTTTACAAAACACTTAATGATGATCACAATGATGCAGAGAAGTAAGAAATAGAATATTAAACATCAATCACACACATGAAATATACAGAGACAGATATTTCCCGAGGAAACCCATAAAGGGAAAAGCCTCTTCTTCTTGATATGATAAGTAATCTTTATTTTCTTTAAATTATTATTCTTATGAGCTCCAACTCTCTTGAGGCTACAACCTCTGTTTTAAAAGAAACAACTTGCTGAGAGCACCAACTCTCTTCTTTCTATAGAACCCAATAGAAGGAAGCACCAACTCCCTGAGTGTTCCACCACCAATTGGATAGAAGCACCAACTTCCAATCACATAGGAACCAACCTCTATAACAGAGAACAATAGTTCTCCCTTGCACCACCCTGGATTTTTTGGCTGCAACCAGATGGAAGCTACAACTCCCTGTGTTCAAGAACCCACTTGAAATTCTGAGGACACCAATCCTCCCTAACACCTCCCTACCACCCTAAAATATAGATATTTTCTTTTTATTACTTTATCACAGTGATACAAAGTTTATCTATGGATTACTAGTCTCATCATTGTTCTGCTATGCTGCTCTGCTATGCTGCATCAACGTCTCTCTTCTCGCATGAGTTACTCTCAACAACAACACCCATCTATTATTTGTTCTACATTTTTATACTCTCTATGCACCTTATGTGTCCTTCATGTGCAATACCTCTACATGCCCTTCACTGAATCACTGTTATTCCCTACAGGTTGTTCATTTCAGCTCCTCCTCATGCCTGCATAGATCGACAACAAAAAATCACTTCACTTCTTTGTTCTGCATGCTTTTCTCACGTCAAGTCATCTCCTGATCATCATGGCAACTCTTCATCTTCTATGGTAGTTCTGTTCCCTGTGAGTTCATCATCAGTGGTCATTATGCTGAGATTCCTTAGCTTCTTTGGAAGTCAAGACTCTTCGTCTTCTCTGTCAATTAAAACCAGTCAAATATGGCTTCTTTGGCTTCTATCCCCTTCCTTTGCATGACCATCGGCGATGACCAAGCACTTATTCAAAAGGTGCTTCCTGATTTCTGTCTAGTAAGCACTGCTTCCATTTCATGATATGACCTTGGGTTATGAGCTTCATGTGACCAAGCGATTGCGGGCATGTCCAAAGTTGGTTTAGACAAAACTTATTTTCTCCCCGCAATTCACCACGAGCCTCCATGCATCCTTTATCCAAAACTGTGGTTTCGATTGCGGCCCGCGTATGAAAAATTAAGGCCCAAGCATGTTTTGGCCCCATAATGGAGCATGACCGTTGATCTCATGATATTGATGGTTCTCTTGAATGGATGGTTCAGATATATCCTCTCAAGTATGCAGAACAGATCTCTCCTTCCTCCATCAACGTCTGAGGTTTCCTTCATGATCTAGGCTACGGGAGTTTCAACTCTCAAACCCTGTTGATGCTAACTGGATATATTCAGGAATGGAAGATTTGCTAACATATGTCCTCTTAAATCGATGACTCTATATTCTTTCCTTTGTCCATGCGCAATTCTTGGTCTCAACGATCAGATGACACATTTCCCTCCAAACCAATGGACGATATCTCCTTTGGGTCTCCGGACTTTGGAGATTTCAATTCTCAACATCCGCTTGCTCAGAACACTATTAGCTGGAGTCCACAGATTCTTTCCATGTTCCCTCCTCGAATCAATGGTCCTCATTCACTTTGGGACTTTGTCACTTCGACAATATCAAACCTTTCTCCTTTGCATTTTCCTGGAGATGAAAATCTACTGACGCGTGTCCTCTTTAATCTAACGACTATCCTCTGCTTCGGGACTTTATCCTTCGGGACTTCGGGTCTTTGGGCGAGTACTGGTGGTAAAAATCCCAAAGCAAAACTCCTGGAGTGATGTAACTCTTGCGTCACTCAATGATGTGTCATGAGCTGAGCAGCTGCCATGTGTCACTCACATTTGTGATTTCCACGTACCTGAAATGTCGAATCAACTTGACACTTGTCATTGTCTGATTGCACCACGTGTCCTTCCAGACATAGTATGCCACCTGTCCTTGATGACGTGGTCTACTGACATGGTCTACTATGACCTAATGATCATTGTCTGATCTCCAGATCCGATGATTAATGGAACTTCGCATTCTAGGGATTTCAAATCTCAAACTTTCCTGAGTGTAAACTCCTCGCATCTCTATATATGAAGTGAATGTTATTCGTTTGATAAGGATCTTGGATTGACGACTCGATCTTTCTGCGATACAACTTTGCTAGATTATCCTGTCCTTCCACTTGAAATTGATCCAACGACTGTGATCAAATCGTGACTTTGCATGTCGGGCGTTTGAACGTGAGCCAATCCTGACTCTTCCAACTCCCGATATCCAAAATAATCTAGATCAATGACCCACAACCCTCTATGATCCAATGGTCCAGATATTATTGGGACTTCATGTTTCACGAAGTTGGAGGAATACTCACCTCCCTTCTCTCGACTCTCAATTTTCAAAACTTTCTCTAGATCAATGGCCCAAAGCCCTCTATGATCCAATGGTCTGGATCTTATCAGGACTTCTCATTTCACGAAGTTGGAGGACTACTCACCTTTGACTTTTCTAGTTCATGAGTCAGTGAAATTCTGAACTCTCATCATGTGTCCTCTGGATCCAACGATTTAGATGTCATTGTGGTTTCACATTTCACATAGTTGGAGGATGTCTCTCAGCCATTATCCTCTTCACAGTTATACTGGATCCAATGACTATTGGTCCTCGGTGCTCAGATCCAATGGATCAGATATTTACTTCTCCTCTACGCTTCCTCTTTTCACTAGACTCTGATCTAATAGACATCGGGTATTCAGGATTGGTGATCCAACGACCACTGTCGCTCCCCCTCTTGAGATTTTTCTTTCTCAAATCTCTAAGTGTCAAAGGCCATGACCTTTGATCCTTCTGTGAGCCTTGATGTATGGGATCTCATCTGCACATCTCAGAACACTATCTCTCCTGAGCTTTGATCTCTGCATACTGTTTGCATCTTCACCTAAGCTTATGTTGTTCCTATTTTTCCATCGATGCACACTATGATCTTGCCATTAATGACAAACACACTCTTCCTGTAAACATGCCAACATTGGATACCAGAACTGTACTGGATCCTTACTAAAATCTACATTCCTTACTTGTGGCAAGTCTTCAAATATGCCACAATAGGATATTGCATAAACTAAATAAGAAGTCATAAATAAATTCTTTGTCTTGCAGAAGTTTCCTAGCTAAAAATAAACTTCACTTGAAATAATATGATCCCAATCAAACATGACATATTCATAAACAAAATGGTGAAGAACATACAAAACATATTTTGGGACAATATCCATGGAATCTTGTCCAATGATTCTATAAAATAACCATGAAAACTCCTTATACATGTATTTGAGTGAACAGACCTCTATTTGTGAAGAGTTTCTAGAACAATATGATGGATTTATGAGAACATTATCTAAGAGATTTTCCCCTCCATTGTTGGTTTTCGAGAAAGTATAAGCTTCATAGATTTTAAATTTCATGGTAGGTTATGAAAGTCTAAGCATCCTCCTAAAAAATGTAGGTGCCAAAGAGACTGCTGTCCTTCCCTACAACTGAATTATTTTTTTCTCATTGTTAAACTTGACCACACGAGAGAGAACTAATTCTTTGAAATCATATATTTCTGGCATACACTGAACTGATGCAATCCCGAAAGTCTAAACTTTGTTTGAAATCCTTTATTGAGGTGAAAGTGTTGAATACCACTTGAATGATTTAGACCACTGGAATTCATGGTCCTCTTGTTCTACTGTGTTGACAATGTCTCCACAATGTAGTTATTTTTTTTATTTGACATACTTGGAAAATATTAATTTTTGTGAATAGGTGGTAGTTTTGTCGAAGTAAAAATTTACAACAAGGATTTAATATCTTACTAAATTCTCCATGTATTTCCTTGATATCACATGCTGTAGCACTTAGTTCCAAATCGTTAATTGCGTGATTTGATTTGTATTTAAGGTGGGGATTTTACGAGAATCATGTAATTTAATAATTGTATTAACTCATAACATGTGCTAGCTGATGTGGCTGTAGGATCATAAGCATTCTTGGGGAAAGCGACTATGTATCGGATGAATGAAAAATGGTTAAGTATGGAAGTGTAAAGTGAGTAATGAAAGGGGCATTTTGGTGAATGTGGGTTTGTGGGATGTAAGAGATGAATGGGGATATGGGGGGAGAACTACCACATCCACAATCAAGAAATAAACTAAGTATCAAAACAATCCATTTTTCATGATGCGAAAGTGAGAGCATCATTTTGGAGTGGGAGGAAGTGCGAGTTGCGTGTTGCAGACCTTTTGGGAGAGTTCATTAGTTCTACAATGGGAATCATGCAAATGGAATATTGGATAAGTAGAAGGGGTGTAGAGAAAGGATAATATGAAATAGAAAATGACTAAGTATGGATAATGCGGTCATGAAGGTTTGCAGGACTGTGAACTCGTAATGACTATGGACGATGTTCCCGCAACCCACATTTTAAAAAACTGACTAAGTGTGGGATATAAAAAAGAGAAAGTATGACTAATAGACTAGAAATTTGATCAACAAATGTTTATCAACATCACTTCCATCATCATTGTCATTATCATCATCATTGTTTTCATCATCGTCATTATCATTGACAACTCATGATATTATTGAAAATATATAATATATAATATACTTAGATAGGTTGTTATATTGTTTGAAAAATAAAGGACTTCAATTAGAATCATAATAGAATATTTATATGGAATCTTTGTGAAAAAAATCAATGCCTCTAAATAAACTAGTGTGCTAACTATCAAATCATGGTACCTTCTCCTAACTACTCCAAAAACATGCCCAATTTGCGTGTATACATTTGGTTGCTTGAAGGTTTCAAATCATGTAAGAATTATTGTTCATTTTTTCAAAATATTAAAAGTGTAAGATGTCGATCAACAATTTAAACTTTAAAGTCATTTTTTTTCAGATTTTTTCTCTCATCTTGATTTTATGGAAATTGCCTCCATTTGCTTGTCTGAGTGAGAATATGGATGGGAATGGCAAGGGGTTGGCAACATGCATTCATATTGGGATAATGTACTCCCATGTGAGAGTTTGGTATACTTATAGGGTGGAGATTATACATAATGATCCCATGGATTTAATCAATCCATTAAATTCCTCCATATGGAAGGATTGCATGCACAAGACATCGAACTCAATCTACCACCACCTCTACCAACACAAAACCCCATGTAGATGTATGAAATTTTCAACACCAATCACATACTTGATAATTATATTTCCATAAAATAACTAAAAATAAATTAAATCCAAATTAAAACCAAACTTTGGCATTGGAAAAATATTTTATATCAATATTATGTATAAAAAACATATTATATATATTATATATTATATATAAAATAATAAACACATCATATAATAATAATAGTAATAAAAATATTTTTTATCATACCTATAACAATAAACATATAAACATGTATAATAATAAACATATAAACTATGTTGACATTCTCACTGTAGTTCCCAAACTCCTGCACTATTCATTCACACAATTTGAATGACTAACCACCCGTTGTATGGAGAAGAGACATACCCACTAGCAAGTGACCCCCCACCTACTACTATGGAAACCCTAGACTTGTATAAGCGACAAGAAGCAATAGTCTTTGAACACACGAGATCACAATCTCACAATGTTGATGTAGTAGGGTAACCAAATGCCCCCTAAAACAATGAATCCACAATCATTTCTTGATGTTGATTTTGATATGAAGATGGAGGGAGAAGAGGTGGTATATTTGTTGTGTTTTGGTGTAATATAGATATTATTTAATTATTATTGACTTGGATCTTTTCATGTTACTCCCAAACTCCTTCTATTCCTTGGTCATGGTTGTCTTGTATAATTTTCGTTAGAGTTTCCATGAAATTTCAAACCACCACTCCTCATCCTACTTTTCTCATGATATATGTTGTTGGATTTGTTTTTTAACCTACCATAGTTGTTGTTTGGTATTTACTCTATCCAAATCCTCAATTTACATGCCTATTTAGGCACAATGATGTTGCTTTCTTAGCCTTGAATTTGTTTGGTGTTGATTCATTCCCTTAGACGACCATTACTTATGGATTTATATATTACAAACTAAGTTCTTGGAATTGATACTTGTGTGTATTCTCCTTGCATGATATAAAATATTACATCATAAAATGGCCCATGGTATTTCATGTAAGTGTATATGAGTTTTTTGGTTTTATTTGAGGTAATGGGTGTAAGAAATGTTTTTCTTGGCTATGCGTTTCAACCTCATCATTCTGTCTTTATTTTGGTTGGTTACTAATTTGAGCCTGCCTTATATGCACATAATTTAGGCAAGTAATAAGGCATGTCATCATGCTAACAGTGGTTATCTTTGAGAACCTACTTCACTTCATTTAGAAATATTTTTGGATATCTATTTTCCAATCACTTGAGCATTTTGAAAAATAAATAGTTGTACAACACATAAAATCATTGGAATAATTCTCTTTCCATGCACATGGATACCATTATATCACTAGGGTCTCAATCTTATCCACCATTCATTTTAATAACATTCTTAGAGTATCCTTATGAAAAAAGACATAAAAATCATAGTAAACCAAATCAAATGATGATGTGGGAGCATCGTCAGCAAGCACATGTGGAGAGACAACTCAACGCCTTAGCATGCCTTTGAATCATTTCAGAATCTTAACTGCTGACGTTTCCCGCAAATCGTTTTTGAGCTGATTGAAAAACTGAAGAATATCAAATGCTTGGGCGCTGAATGATCATGAGTGATCTGGGAGTTTCACTTCTAGAATTTAATGTAATGGAAATTAAGTAGCAGTTAGTTTTTTTTCTCAAGTAGACAAGTAGTCAGAGGGAACCCTAGGAGCCCTCTAGGATAAATAGAGGTTTTGTATGCCCGAATGAGGTTGCTGCAAATTAGTAGGAGATTGTTATGATTTAGTTGTTGCTGAGTTTTAGTTGTTGTTTTATCATAGATGTATCCATTTACATTTGAATGAACATAAAATAGGAAAATTGATCCAATGCATGGTGTTGCTATTGTTTACAATTCCATGTTATTTTGTTTTCATGAATGAATGAGTTATGTTATTGAGTATATGAAACTGTGAAGTGTTTGGATACATTTAAATTATTTCTCTTCATTGAGTTCATGAAAGGTGTGCATACAGTCCACAAGGAGTGCGTTGACAGAGTCTGTTTCGACTCAGAAGCTCAGAAGAGATAGTTTGAAACTTTCATTTGCAAGGAGTGCAAAGAGACTGCTGCAAGGTGTGCAAAATCACCACAAGAACTTAAGTCTTATGTGAGAATATTCTGCAAGGAGTGACAGATTTTGTTTCAACTCATAATCTCAGAAGAGATAGCATAAAATTTCCATTTGCAAGGAGTGCAAAGGGACTATTGCAAGGCATGCACAATCGCTTGCAAGAAGCCAAGTCTTGTGTAAGAATTTGTTGCAAGGAGTGCACAGATCCGAAATTTGACTAAGTGTCGAAGTAACCCTCTAAGGAGTCAAAGGGTTCAAGAGGGAAAGCTCAAGAGAGATAGTAGGAGAAACATTCAATGGAAATGGAGTTTTGAAAGTTTCACGATTCATTGACTAAGATCCGTTCAAGAGGGAGTGGGATCATTCTAGATCATTGGATCTGGAAAAAGTACATTAGCTTTAAGTCTCTATGTACACAAAGGAGTGAGGATCCTCCAAATTCCCGAAGAGGCTAGGGACCATCCATCATCCAGAGGGACATGTGGCACAATATCTACAACTTCGGAAGTTTGTAGACAGGGAGAGAGTGAAATCGCCGAAGAGATGAACTAGATATTGGTCGTTGGTCGCCAGGGGGTTACATGTTAACATATCTGAGACTTCGGGGGAAATTCACTTTGAGGATATCAATAAGGATTTGAAACTCCTAAACCCTGAAGAACCAAAGTAAATCATAGCCATCCAATTCAAAAGGAAACGCATCGACAGATCATCGTCTTCGGGTGAAAGTACTCCAGGAGAAAACGAAGACTGAAAGTTGAAACTCCCGAAGCCCGAAGAGAGAAGTGAACCACAATCGTCGATCTGTGAGGGACACGCATCAACATATCGTCGTCTTTAGATGAAAGTGATCCAGGAGAAAATGAAGACTGATATTTTAAACTCCCAAATCTAGAAGATAAAAGTGAACCACAACCGTCAATCTATGAGGGACACACATCGACATATCGTCGCCTTCAGATGAAAGTGCTCCAGGAGAAAGCAAAGACTGAGAGTTGAAACTCTCAAAGTTAAAAGAGTCAAAGTGAGCCACAACCGTTGATCTATGAGGGACACGCATCGACATATCATCAACTTTGAGTGGAAGTCCTGTAAAGGAAATAAGAGTTGAGAGTTGAAAATCCCGAACGCTGAAAGGAGAAATCAATCATAGTCGTCGGTTTGGAAGGAGGGCATGCGTCACTAGATCATGGAGATATGGGAGTGCATGAGAAAGGAGGAAAAGGGTCACTGACTGATATATGAACAAGGCAGAGAGAGGACATACCTCAACTATTGATCAAGAAGTAATGCCCAAGATCCCAAGATCGACGGTCGTGCTTAATTGCGGGGACAAAAAGTGATTGGGTTTTAAAAATTTGAGAGCGGGCCATAATCGAAACCACGGTATGTATAGAGGGATATATGCCAGCTAATAGTGAATTGTAGGGAGAAAAGAGGTGTGGTCTCACACCACTCTAGGCCGCCCCACAATCGCATGATTATGTGAGGACATGGCCCGAGGTTACATACGGGAGAGGGCTAACGGGAGAGGAGCTAGTGCCCGAAACTTGAGAGTTCAACAACGTGAAGGAAGAGGTTGGAGGTTCCATAGAACCTACACCAGAAGACTAAAAGGACTTGTGTTAAATTTCAAGTGATACCATTAAGGTTTCAGAGAGCCGATTTGGCTCGGAATTCGTAGATCCTTGACCAGAAGGTCGCGTTGCCCCTTAGGAGAGAAGGGGGGTCTGCATAAATTGGTATCAAAGCCTGAAATTGTTTTTAGGAAATGAAAGAGAGCTTGAAGTTGTACTCTGTGTGTGAGAAACAGTCAACACAATGCCACCAAGAGACATGTGGAACCACCTTTAGTCAATCACGTTGTAGAAAGAGGAATGAGAGATATTCATGAAAGATTAGAGGCGATGGAGGCAATGAGAGGAGGGAACCTGATATTGGGGACATGAGTGATGAAAAAAGTGAAGAAATAGAAGTCGAAGAAGTTGTAGGGAATTTTTTTTTCCGAAGAACGCTTACTGAGAGAAGTTGTTAGATTGGGAGCTAGAGAAAAGATAGACATCCAAATGTATGAAGGAAATTTGGATGTTGAAGAGTTGTTGGATTGGATAAGATCCATGGACAAATATTTATACTATGAAGATGTCGATGAGGAGAAGAAGGTGAGACATGATGTCACCATGCTAAAAGGTCATGCAAAACTGTGGTGGGATGAATTGCAAGCTGAGAGGAGAATCAAAGGCAAACAAAATATAAATAATTGGGACAAGATGGTATCCAAGATGAAGGATAAATTCATGCCCAAAGATTATCAAATAAATATGTTCATGAAGTTGCAGAACCTGATACAGAAGGGTATGACAGTGAAAGAGTACATAGAGGAGTTCTACAAGATGAATATCAGGACTAGACAATGAGAGAAGGATGAGGAAAAAGTTTCCAGGTATATAAATGGCCTGATGTATGAAATCCCAGATGAGATCATCTCGATGTCAGTGAGGACAGTAAAGGATGGTTATCATATTTCTCTGAATTCATAGGATAATTTGGCCAGGAAACAAAGTCAACGAAATAGAGGTAAAAGCCCAAGAAAAGGCAAGGGATTTTCCCATGATAAGAAACAAAAATCCAAAGGCGATACCGAGAAACCACACAATCAATCAGAAAGCTGAGGAAGTTCCCAAGGAATACAAGGTGGTGGAAGAAGTTATTCTAGAGGAATATGAATAAGAAGAGGAGGAGAAGTAAGGTGTTATGCCTGTGGAAAGACAAGACACATGTCTTGGGAACATCCCAAGAAAAACAGAGAAGGAGGGGGTGAAGCTCACATTTAGGAAGCACATAAAAGGGATGTTGAAGCAAAATGTGCAAAGGATGGAAAATCCCTAATGTTGAGGAAGGTTATCTTAAAACCAGAGCCGAAAATTGAAAAGCCAGTATAGAGGAACAATCTATTCAAGACAACTTGCAAGACTAAAGATAAAGTATGCAAGGTGACAATTGATAGTGGGAGAACTGATAAATTAGTATCCACAAAGATGGTGGAGAAATTGGAGCTAGAGACAACTACACATACAAAGCCATATAAAGTCTCATGGTTGCAGAAAGGACACCAGGTAATGGTCACTAAATAATGCCTCGTTGAATTTAAGATAGGAGTGTTATCACTGAAATTTCGTCCGCACAGGGCGACAAGAACTCCGCATCAGCACAGAAAAACAGTCATTCATGGCACAAGGATTAATTCCACAACACAACAAAAGGGTCAAAACTATACAAAATGGCCAAAAAATTACAAGGCGCTTTGCACCCACTAGGTGCGCGTGCGCGCGCACAACATCTTCGTACATGGTGTGCATATGCGCGGCTGTGGGGTGAAAAACCTGCGCACCTGCCAAACGGCGCATTTATGAAGCTAGTCGGCCTCCCAACCACTAATGGATCGGCTCCCAAGTCGATTTGACACCAAATCCGAGCTCAATCTGCGTGGGGAGGCTGGTCAAAGACCTAATTGTGCCCTAAAGAGCCCCTTT
>ML779754.1:943923-964728 GCA_009831015.1 Picea engelmannii | reverse complement strand
ATTTAGTTTTTGTTTAATTCTTGTTAATAGCTTAGTTGTTTTCTTTCTAACCTTTTACCATACAGCTGTCATGACTAGCAGAGCCCAACTAGGCATGTAAGCACTCACTTTTTGCTCACACAGCGACGAAAAGAGTGAAAACAAGGAGGATATAGAGATGAAATTCTATGTGATGTGATTCCCATGGATGTATGTCATGTTTTGTTGGGAAGACCATGGAAGTTTGACATAAATGTCATTCATGATGGGAGAAAAAACACTTACACCTTGGAGAAGAATGGTAGGACACACATGTTGCTGCCAATAGAGGAGAAGAAAGTAAAAGAGGAAGAAAACACCACCATACTTCTCATGAGTGGGAAGGAAATCCTGAGTAAGGTTAAGAAGGAATAAGAGATGCATTTTTTTGTGGTGAGGAAATTGTTATAACCCTAAATTTCTCTACATATGCATACCTGGCATTTGGCCCTCTTACTTGCATTTTTTGCCAAGCCATCACTAAGTTGCTCTTCTAATTTTTTTTTGTTTGTTTTTGAAGATGTACATGACCTGCTCCACTACTGCACACGTACATACACTTTTTGGACCACTACAACCCATGTGCGTACACATGCTGCACCACTACAGCTCATGTATACTTGAAAAAGTTGCAAAAATTAAAAAGTTGCAAGGAATTTGTTGAGATTACAGGCTATTGGTTAGTTTCCCAACTAATCTACTGCCTATAGCCCGTCACCCAACCGAATAACCATCCTTTTCTGATATAAAAAGAGGTTTTGGGGTCTCATTCCATATCTAGACATAAGAACAGTGAAAATCTACCCATTTCACATCGCCTCCTTGCCCCAAGCATTTTTAGCCTTGTTGTGAGAATTACCTCAGAATTCCTCATTTTTCCCTTTTTCCTCCATAAGAACCCAATACATTTCCCAAGAAGAAGGTTGAGAGGATAAAGATACACATAGGTGCACTTGGAGCTTGTTGAAGAGGATCCCAAACCAGGTTCGAGGAGCAGTAGCTGACTTTGGTTGTAAGTGATCATTGTATTATCAATAAAAGAAGTACTTTTCCTGTCCCAAAACATGATGTGTTGAATGTTTGCATTTGTTTATGTTTATTCTAACATATAACCCTTATTTGTGTATGAAATGCATGCTTGTAGTTCTTTGTTTATCTGTCTTTGAATGCAGGTCGACCTTGGGAGGAGGTTTGCAGTCAGCGAAGCTATCAAGCGCGAGAGGATAAACATCGGATGTGGAGTAAAGGTAAAGTTACCAGATCCTTCTCATTTTTCTTTTCTTGCATAAGTTTGGGGTATGTTTGGGGTAGTTAGAGAAGTAGGAGAATTTTAAATGGTTATTGATCTACCTACATTATAAACCTTGGTGTAGCCATAGGGGGGTTTTTCCCGCTAGCATAACTAGCAACCGTACTGGGGATACCTCTAGGGTTTTAGGTGATTTATTTTTTGGGTGTTTGATTGGTTTTATACCTTTTGAGTTTTTGTTGAGTCTGCTGAGTCTTTTAAGGGATTCTGGTCTCCTGTTGGTGTCATACCAGTTCTTCCTTCCCTCTCAGTCAGTTAGTTTATTTATTTTTTTGAGAAATTACAGAGGTGTATGCACCCTGCTATGGGACAACATGCGTACATACATGCCCTTCTTTATAGACACCCCCTATACATATGCAGACTTCTTAAGCATCAATAGCGTACCTGTTTCAAGAAACTGTTTTTAAGAAGAGGCAATCAACCTCTTCCCTGATTGAGGTTTTACTTCTCAGGGTTTCTTGACAGAGTTTAGTGTCTCTGTTTTTATAGTCATAGCTTGGGTTGGATTTTAGTTTACTTGTTTTCTTGTGTTTCCTAGAATTTTTAGCTTATTTTTAGCTTGAATTTCAAGAAAAATGAGTTACATTTTGAAAAAAAATTCATCAGTTTCTTTTAGAATCTTTTGTTATTTCTTCTTTGATTGGAAGAAAATATATAAAAAAAAACTTAGCTTTTTAGGTCTCTTTATTTCTTGGCATTTTCTTTACATTGTTATTTGAAAAGGAAAAAGAAATTAGCTTAGTGTTGTGTTTTCTTCTCATTTTAAAAGCATTTCAAAAAAAAAAAAAAAAACAGGTAATCCTTATTTTCTAGTGTTCTTATAAGTTTCATTTTTTCGCAAGAGTCTTAACAACATCAGTTGCACTACCACAACCCTTTTGAGTAAATCAATCCATTTAAAACAAACGCTAAATTTAAAAATAACTAGACTTTTATGTTTCTAGGGTTAATCGACTAATTTAGGGTTAGATCCTTGAATTAGGTTGGAGATGAAACTATTCAAGGATTTTAAATAAACATCGGAGTTAGAGCCAGGGAGTGTTAAAGTCCAATGATGTGAAAGTTATCTGGGACCCCCCTCTAACACAATGGATAAACATGAGGTTGTGTGAGGAAAGGCAGTGGAGATAACACCTCCAATGCCGGACTAAACGTTGCGGGGAAGCAATATTGAGGATCTATCATGGGATACTATCGCTCACATTTTCCTACGGAGCTTTGTGGACCTCGAATCTATTCGAGATCCTCGGTTCTCTTCCAGAACGCTTTCTTTTAATACCCTCACTAGGTTTTAGACTTGTTATCCTTACATTGCGGTCCACCCGACTATCGACTGTACTTGCATGGTGACTACTTGCGAGCCGGAAAATTAATTGCCTTTATTCTAGGGACTTACAAGGGTGATTGCAGGGGTATACCATGATACCTAGGGTAGATGTTGGGTCACACTTTGCAGTGTATACCTGGAGGGTGCTTCCGTTTTCAAGTTGCACTTGCACCAGTAAGTTTCTCTAGTGTTGGCTGGCGTAACTGTTCTTCCTACCAGATAGTGGTCTACTTGATTTGCCTTTAGGAATTTTTAGTGTGTGCTCTATGCTCCCTAGTTTTCCATAGTGGGTTATTCAGTCATTTCTTTCTGTCTCTGACCTAAGGTGGTAAACCGACCACTTTGTCGGTCGTGAGGAATTTTTGGTCTTCTGCTTAGAAACATGGAGCCACCTCTTTATAGGATTTTTTTTTATATCACTGGTTCGCCAGAGTCAGTGCATGAGACTTTTACAGACTTAAAAGATCCTGTAAGGGGAGAACCTATGCATAAGATCTTCATGGAAAAATTTCTCGACGATTCCAACCAAGGAACCCCTTTGCAAGGGGATTCTTGTGCTTTTCCTTTCTTCGTGAAACGTTGGTGTCCCTTTGATGGCCACTTTGTACATTCCTAGGTTGAGTGTAGGACTACCGGTTTGGTTGGGTACCATTCCAAATGTCCTGAATTATCTTGATGCTTCTCAATTAAGCACCTTATGTCACAGGCACCATGTTTATGTTCCTTCGCCAACAAAGTCTTCTCCTCCTTCTGCCTTCCCCAGTGAAAGTATAGTTACTAGTAACCGGAAGTCTAAATGAAATAGAAAGAGGAAGAATAGTAAGCAGAAGTCACCAACGTATGCAAGTCATGTTGGAGATGTGAAACGAGCTACTGCAAGTCATGTTGGGGGCATGGATTATGTTGAGAAACCTATATGGATAGGATGTAAGCCTAAGTTCCCTTGTAATATTTGCAAGGGAGATCACCTTAATCATATATGCCCTGGCATTCCAAATGTACAAAGATTGTGGTACATGTCTGCAAGATCTTATGATTTTGAGTCTTTTGAGGTTTCCTCACATCCTATTCAACCAATGGTTGAAAAAATGGTCATGTCGATGTAGTCTTAGAATGATCCCTCTCTTCTCTTGGAGAATGTCGAGTCTACCAAAGTGGTCACATCGATGCAATATTCATTTGATCCCACTCTTATCTTTGGGAGTGATGTGTCTACCGACTATGTTTTTAGCATTTCTAGTTCAATACTTTCAGAATTAGGGGGCATTCCGCTCACTTCGAACAAACCCCCTCCAAGCCCTAGGATGGTTTCCTTTGATTGCAATTATCTTGTTGAGCCTTGTCTTCCTTATTTTTCACCTTTTCAAATAACTGTTGAAGTTAATTCAACAAAAAATTATCGATGTATTATGGATGAAGGAGCTTCTGCAAGTATTTTATCCTCCTCGATTTGGAAAGTCTTGGGATCTCCCGAGCTTGTGTATGCTTCATTTCTATAGTTAGAAAACCTCCCTATGGACTACACTAGGGTTCAACATGCAGGCATATCTAACCGTATAAAAGTCTCCTACTTTTTATAAATACCCCGAATATACCCCACATTCATGCACATAATACCAAGTGAAAAGATCTGGTAACTCTACCTTTTACTCCGCGTCCGGTGTCAATCCTTTCACGTTTGATTGCTCCTCTAACTACAAGCCTCCTCCCAAGGCTGGCATGCATTCACAAATAGATAAAAAAGGAACTAAAAACATGCATTTCATATATTAATCATGGGTTAGATGTCAATATAAAACACAAATCAAACATAGACATTTGACACATCATTTTTTGGGACAAAAAAAGTATTCCTTTTATTGATATCACAAAGTTTACTTACAATGAGATCGGCAACTACTCCATGAACCTGGTCCGAGATCCTCTTCACCAATATCCAATTTTGCTTCAACATATCTTTCTCCTCTCACACTTCTTCTATGGAAATGAAATAGACTTATGATGGAGGAAAAAGGGCTAAAATAGGAAATTCTGATGTAAATCTCACAAGGTGGCTGTAATTCTTGGGGAAAGGAGGGGATGTGAAATGGAAGAGTTTCACTGTTCTTATGCTTGTCTTAGGAATGATACCCCAACACCTCCTTTTATATGGGAAAAGGATGGTTATTCAGTTGGGTGATGGGCTATAGGAGGTGGATTCATTGAGAAACTACCCAATATCCCGTAATCTCAACGAATTCATTGCAATTTTTTAATTTTTGCAATTTTTGTGGCTATACGTGGGCTGCAACAGTGCATCTAGCGTACGTATGCGAGATGTAGTAGTGAAAAAAGCATGTGCAAGTGAGAAGTAGTGGTGCAGGGCACGTACATCTTCAAAAATAGGGTTTTTTAGAAGAATTGCTCAGTGATGGCTTGGCAAAAATAACAAGTAAGAGGGCCAAAAGTCAGGTATGCATGTATGGTGAAATTTACGATTATAACATATGCCCCCTAATGTGTGAGGTTAGAAGAGAATCCGATGGCTGAAATATATTCCCAAATCTTCACCAATGTACGAAGCGAGTGAGCCCGGGACCATAATTCGGGAGGTGCCATCTACAAAAATAACAATTGTCTCACCGAGGTAGGCATACCCATGATCGGAATGAAATAAATCATGGCTTCCAATCAAATAAACTATATATCCATGTCATATAATTATATATAAAGTGTAGCTGTGAGAAATATACAACGGATCTACATCTCAAAATCAAAGATATACATGTATAATATCCATCTTCAAGAAGCCAAATGACGCTCGATGGATGGAGATGAGGCCTTAAGATCTCGAGAAACAACTTCAGTATATTCAAAACTCAGGTAGGAGTGTAATGTGAGTGTACAAATTCACCACCTAGAGGTCTTCGACGACTCGTCAGGGAACAAACAATAGGATCTTGGTGACCAGGCATAGAACTTCATTGATTTCGAACATGGACTTGATTAGACTTTCGGGATGGCCGGGCATGAGGTCAAGAGAAAAACTACAAAAAGGTCGACTCAGGTTGGGTAAAACTTCCCTTGGAAAATAGCACGACATATGATCAGATTCTGACAACATGACATTGACATAAGTTCACGATGCAGGAGGCAACACAAACTCTCCATGTGTTTGGAAGGATAACCAAATGGAGGAGAACACAACTCTATGTAGTGAGAACAAATTCCTAAGGTCATATTAAATCCCAAATATTGACAACAAACGAAAGGATGTGCTTTTTCCAAGGGTGACTCAATGTGCTGCCATAAAAAGAAAATAAATTTCCCGTCCTCTTTTTGGGGTATATTTGATTTTTTTTTGTCTTTTTCAATATTTTTGAAGAGCTTGAAAAATAATAAAAGAATGCTACATTACAAAGGAGGAACGAGTGTCGCAAGCATACTAGTTCCAAGTGCAAGGAACACACTAATGCTCATAGCAAGGAGACATGTGTTGGAAAAGGACACTCGGGGAAAATTCCTCCACGGGTCAAGGTGTCAGGTCGCAGAGGAAAAGTGCTACAAGTATTGCATATAAGGCATGCTTCAAAGGTTCAGTTGAGAGAAACATGGAGCCGACAGTAGGCCAAATATGCATAGATGCAACTGTGATTAGCATGACATGATGAAACCCCCTTCAATGTATTTTTCACGAGCCCAGAGAAGGTAAGATCGATGGTTGTTTCACGTTTAGAGAGTCTGAAAAAATGTTAAGAAGACTCCACTGGGGTACCTTTTTCGAAGGTAGTATATTCGGTTCGAAAAAGGGATAAAATAGCACCGAAAATACATCTATTCAAAACCATTTTAACGAGTGTGACACAGATAAGATCACTTAGAAATATTTTCAATTTTAAGGAGTCTGAAGAGAGCTTAACTATGGACTCACAATCTTTTTCTAGATTTAGTCTCCTTATCCCGAAAAAGTATAAAATCTACTTACGAGAACTCTCCCAGCGAGATGAATCTCCCAAGGCATACCTTTTTCCTCCTTAATCTATAGGCCAGGAAAAAGGGTAAACTCATGCCAATAGATGTTTTTCTAGACCAATTTAACAAGTGTGAAAGAACAAGGTCACTCGACGATCTTTTCAATTTTAAGGAGTATGAAAAGAGCTTAAATATGGACTCCATATGAGATGTTCTTATGGACCAATTTAACAAGTGTGAAGGAACAAGGTCACTCGACAATATTTTCAATTTTAGGGAGTCTGAAAAGAGCTTAACTATGGACTCCGTGGGGGTTCCTTTTTCGTAAATTTAGTCCCTTAGGCCCGAAAAAGGGTTAAAAATATACCTGAGAATACTCTTCTAGCGAAAAGAAGTTCCTAGAGTATACCTTTTTTTGTACAATTGACCATCTAAACCGAAAAAGGGGTAAACTACCGCCAGACAGACGTGCCTTCAAATTTTAGTTTGGCGAGCGTGAAGAGAAACAAGATCGCTCGACAATCTTTTCATGTTTAGAGAGTCTGAAAAGGGCTTAAAAGAAGACTCATTTTTGGGAGTCTCGAGGGTGAGGCCAAGAGCGATAGAAAATCGAACATATGAGGCTCAATATCGTAATCAGGACAAGACTAACAAGGACTCCCGAGCCTAAAGTCATTAATAATGACATGGATTCCAAAATGCAGCCAGGATCTACCTAGGGCATCCATGTAGAGGTAGGATCTACCACCTAATTACAACACTTCTAAAGAAGAAATGTTGGTTCCATGTTGTAGTTTAGTGGGATCAATCCTATGGAAAAGAAGAAAAGACAACTAGATGCAACAAGTGGAGGTGGAATCCTAACTTAAATGCAAAAAGTTGGAAAAACGACTTTTACCAAAGAATCTTTAAAAGTGACCCATCTCCCAAAACGTTTTCCAAACCAAAAGTGAAGTGTATCATGAAATCCAATGAGAATTTCAAGAACCACATTAAATGATTTTCAAGCCAGAAAAAAACGTCAAAAGGGTCCAAAAAGTGGCAAAAAAGGACAAAAACGTCTATAAATAGAAGCTGACAGCGCATTTTCACCATTGCAAATTGAGAATTGACGAAAAAGCCAAAAAGACCCCTTTGCCAAAAGAGTTGATTTCGAGAGATTCAGAGGACAAAACGAACTTCCGCTTGGACCAAGTAAGTACAAAACAACCCCTCTTTCATTTCAATACTTCATTTATTCATTTATTTTAGTTTTGGGGGAGGAGCGCCCTCTTAAAAAAGGGCATCCCTACATGTACGCAGGCATAAAACAATCTGCCCACGTGCATACACGAATGTGTCCACTACAGCCTACGTACACCCTCAAGAACATTGAAAAAATGAAAAGAAAGAGTTTACTCCTCCTTTGAAATTGTTGTGTGACAGGATGTATGTCCAATAGAGAGAGAGGGAGCACAAAGAAATTGATATCTTGATCGAAGAGGACCCTGCTTCTTTCGCCGTATTTAAACAATGCAGGTTGTGGAAATTATTCCGATGTCCACTCATGAGGGCACAACCCAGGCTGCTAAATGACTTGGTGGACTATTTTAACCCTGATGCAGAGACATTTATGCTCGAGGGGTAGCTGTTGAATCCAACAACTAAGGACATCTATTTTCTGACTGGCCTCTTGAGGAGAGGGGAACTAGTCAACTTGCGTGATTTTCTCCCAGGGCCTCACAACATTGCCGAGTTGATCGGGTTACACTGTGAGGTTGGTACTAAGAAGGTAGGTTCTTAGGTGCCAATCCACAAGATCACCAACCTATCACCGAAGGTGATAGTTCTACTCATTGGGTGGATTACTGGATTCCCAGCCTTACAATAGGCCTCTCAGGTGCACATGCATTGTGCAATACAATGCTTAAATGCATGAGCGTTAGACTGGAGCACAACCATGATAGACTGGATGAAGAGACAACTCATATAGTGTCATGGGTGAAGAAATAAGAAATTTGGATTCGACACCATTTTATTCTCTTTCTTCTTCGAGAGGGTACCCAACCTCAGTCCACGAGAGACAGTATGAGGGCACGTGGCCTCCTTCCCAACAATGTGTAGGTGGGAGGCGCTATTTCCATGACAGGGGGGAGGGAGTACCATAGAGGCCTTTGATGATACCTTCTTTGACTGGTGGGCATGATAGATTCTAGATATAGAGGACTACCCCTATGCTAGACTCAACTTCTCCAGGGATCCAGACATGCCTGTACCTCTCGAGGAAGAGCGAGGAGAGATAGGTACGTTTGTTTTTAAAAGTTATTTAATTTTTATTTATTTTTATATATATCATTTTTTTATATGTACCAAAGTATCTGACAACTATGTATCTGTTACGTATAGATGTGGGACCTATGCGTCTAGCAAATTTCACGAGGAGAATGCAATGTCCTCGACTAGAGGAAGCACCAGCAGTAGCTGTCGGACCAACAACAACAGCAAGGGGACCTCTAGCTGGAGAGGCTGAGAGAGTATTGAGACAGATGGAGTGGAACCTCACGGTGATCACTCGTATAATGCCTATGGACGAGATCAAGGATCTCGTGCCATTGATGTAGCCTCATGTAGTTGGGGTGCCATAGTCCTGGGTCCAGCTCTTCTAGCATTTGGAAAACATTGTTTTTCACTATGGTAGGGCCAATAGGCCCCATGCTTAGCTCAGGGTGGACCACTTACGTGCTGAGGGAACTCTTTTTGTATATTTTTTAGGGCATAATCCTTGCAATGTATGTTGGATATATTATTTTTGAGGTGCTTGTGCCAACCTATGTACTCTGAGACTTTTGATATATATATATATATGCGTATTTACATATTTTATGTCTTATGGATCACATTTTTTAAAATGTATGTACATGTGTATGTGTGTGTTTCTTTTTATTTGTGTGCAATATGCCAATCTAATACTTTATTATCTAGAGTATCAGTCATTTGATTTAGTCTCCTAGGAACATGGATATACGCAATGTAATTAAAGTATCGTTCTAAGAGATGTACCCTAAGGAATCATTTGTGTAGAGTAGGATCATAAACGTGGTAAACCCCATTTAACTGGGACACAACCAACTAAGCATCTAAGTAGACTCGGAGGTAAGAGAACCATGCGACAAAGTGTCATGAAGAAACTCTATTACTGCACTCTACTCGACAATATTGTTTGTGGCATCACCTAAACAGATACCTCCAGTAGATAGCAACTAGCCCTAAGGTGTGAAGATCACCCAAGCTGTGGAAGAAATCCTCTGAGTGTGTCAGATAGCACTGTTTGCGAACCCAACAAACACCTATGATTCACTTGACATCTACCAAAATGAAAAATATGACATCAATAAGGATACATCCATAAAACAAAAAGACAAAACAAACTAAATGTATAAGAACTATACATATGTACAAGAAGTCACGCAAGGCGAACCATCTACAAGTAATGCTTCTTGAGGTAGAGCCCATTTCTAGGCTCCACTAAAGCATTCCCCTCAAATTCAACCAGACAATAAGTGCCCTTATTTAGTACCTCCTTCATAATGAAAGGTCTGAACCACATGGGTTTGAACTTTCCTACCCCCAGGGGATCCTTATCTTGGTCATAGACCAGGACAAGGTTGCCTTTGGAGAAAATATGAGGATGAACAGACTGATCATACTGACACTTGACTCTTTTCTTGTGAGACTCGTTAGCCAAGGTTGCATCACATCACTTCTCATCGAGCTAATCGAGATATAATAAGTGCTCCTCAAGCGGTGAAGTGTTTGGCAATAACTATACTGCCAACTTTAGAGATGGGATCCAACACTCTAGGAAATACTGCTTCCATCCCGTAAACGATTTGAAAAGGTGAAAAACTGGTGGCAGTCTTTACAGACATTCAGTAGGTCCACAACGTCGAGTATAACATCAAATGCCAATTTGACTTGGCAGAATTGATCGTTCGCTGTAGAATATTCTTGAGGGACTTATTCACAACCTCCACCTAACCATTTGCTTATGGGTAGTAGGGTGATGAATGCTCTTTCCTCAACCGAAGCTTTGGTGTTAACTTGAACATCATTTTATTCTGAAAGTGACTACCATGGTCAGTGACAATCTCTTTCGGGATGCCGAACCTAGATATTATCTAATTGAAAATAAAGAGAGCTGTTGTCTCACCATCATTATTGAACATTGTCATAGCTTCAACCCACTTTGTGAAGTAGTCTACTGCTACGATGATATATCAATTCCCCCTGGATGAAGCTGGGTGGCATGTAGTGAAATCAATCCCCCACTTGGTGAAGGGACCAACAATAATGACGGGAAACATGGGAGCAGGGTGTGCCCTCATCTTTCGAGAGAATATCTAACATGGGTGGCACTTCTTGACTGATTCAACGCAATATTTCATTAATGTCGGCCAAAAGTAATCGGATCGTAGAATATTTTGGGTTGTTTCCAACCCAGAAAAATCACCACCACATGCTCCACTCTGGCATTCGTTAAGAACGAGTTCCACTTCTTCATGAGTGATGCACTGACGAAGTATGCAATCTACACCTCGACGATACAAAGTGTCATTGAGTATGAGATAGTTTTTTCCTGATGGCATATACGTTGACGCTCATCATGAGAAGTAGAGGTGGGGCACTTAAAAGTCTGGAGATATAATAATATATCTCCATACTAGGGGTACGAAGATGAGATCAGAAAAATATCTCCTTTAATCGGTGATTCTTCGGGCGTAACATCACTTGATTTGATCGGAAGTTCCAAGATAAGTTCTGCAAAGACTAGTGTCTTTTTGGATTTCATGAAAACTAAATCCAAGTCAAACTCCTGGAGGATAACTATCCATCTACTGATATTTCCACCGATGACGTGTCATGTCAACACATACTGAAATGGATTCACAACGACAATGACGGTGGTCTTTCAAAGAAGAATATAATGACAGAACCGTTGGATAGCATGCACTGCTGCCAACGCTATATTCTCAACATGGTAGTAGTTGAGTTCTGGTCCAAACAGGCCTCAACTTCGGTAATAAATCACATGCTCTTCAAGCAGATCGTCTTCTTGAACCAAGACCATACCGATGGTCGACTCTGTAATGACCAAAAAAATAAGAAATATTTATTATAATTGGGAGGCCGAAGTAGAGGGAAGACGTGAGAGCGCGTTTCAACGCTTCGAAAGAGCGCTGAGAGGATTTGTCCCAATGGAAAGGGACTCCCTTATTCAGTAAATGCATGAACCTTTTAGTGATATCGTCATAGTTTGCGATAAAACGCCGAAGGAAATTCACTTTACCCTGTAAGATTTGAAGATGAGGGATTGTGCACGGGGGAGGCAACTGAACTATTGCCTCAAACTTTAGAGGATCGACCATGATACCTATTTTCAAAACTATGAAACCTAGTAGATGACCCAACGTCACGTAGAAACTGCACTTGTTTTGATTCAAGCAAATTCGATAGTAGCGACATCGCTCAAATATTAGTTAGAGTTGCATGGGATGATCATCTCTCTTGCGATATCATGATGATAAATCATCGAGATAAGCCTCGACTATGTGTCTTAGGTAGTGGAAAGAAAAATACATGCCCCACTGAAAATTGACTCCAGCATTTTTGAGGCCAAAGGCATCTTCTGATAAGAAAATGTACCCCATGGACAGATAAAAGATGTTTTATGCTAGTCTTCAGGCTTAATATGTATCTGATTGTATCCTGGAACACCATCCATGAAATAAAATACCTTACAGTCTGCACAATCATCGACAATCTGGTCAATGAACAGGGTGGGGAAATTATCCTTTGGACATGCCTTGTTCAAATCACGAAAGTCCATACATACGTGAATCATTCCCTACTTTTTGTCGAGCGGAACAGGATTTGACACCCATTGAGTCAATTGAATGGGGTAGATGAAATTGTCTTTGAGCAGTTTCTCTACTTCAACCTTAATAGTTGTTGCTTTCCAAGGATTAACCAGACAAAGCTTCTGTCAGACTGTCTTGGCATCAGGATAAGTAGTTATTTCATTTTCGGCGATTCTTGGATCAATGCCTGACATTTCCTTATAAGACAAGGAAAAAACATCTTGAAATTCTTTAAATAAATATGTATAGATCTGAATCTACTCGGGGGAGAATTCCACTCTGATGAAGATATTCTCCACAACGCCAGGGGTTTTGGAGATGTCAATAGGTATCGTTTCAACTATGTTTTCCATATTACCCTTGGCACAAACTACATGCGTAGCCAGAGGATTAATAGGACAAGACCTATCTCTAGTCATAGTCAAAACAAATTCTCCTTCCTCTATTCTTCTTAACTCTGGGAGGAAATAAGATCTGTGATGGAGATCGTCCCAGGGTCTTTCATGACCAATCAATGCCTCTAAAATTGCCTCGTCAGAGGGAAAGACCAGGTCTAAAGAATCGATAGTGGCAAGGGAATATTGAGCCCAAACAGGCTTGAGAACTAGATCTAACTCCGGTGCAGGAGTCAGATCGGGGTCAGACGAAGCTTGCTAGACAATAGAGTACACAAATTCTACCATAGACAAGGGCATGGACATGCCAGAATTCCCTATCCCTTCCATTGAGGCCGATGGGGAAGGAAGAGTCCACGGATCAATAAAGTAAGTCGTACGAAACGACGACACTTGATAGATCTCAGCCTTAGGTTGGTTGGGGGCAACTGATATCATCTTGACATTGCCAGAAGGAGGTGGGTAATCGAACGTACCCATCAAAGGTGGGCACAAACCAACCCCCACGTTGATGATGCCGAGCTGTGGGTTATCAATCATCAGGACCGTGGATGCCCTCGATGAGGGGTTAGGCCGGGAAAAGGACAATTGATCAATGGTCATGATTCAACCCTCATGTGGAAACAACAAGAGCCAAAAAACTGTGGAAACCACTGCATGCATGGAATATGTCCAACTCCTTCCTAACAATAGGTTGTAGTTGAGAGGTGCATCGACCACTTCAACTTTGACGCACATGGTATTCCCTCCCAAATGAACGGGGAAAGAAGGGATGATTCCATGCAATTTGAAAGAATGACCATAGAAGGCAGTAAGGAGAGTAGGTGACAGATACAAAATGGGTTTTCCAATGGCCTTCCAACATGCCAATGACATCATGCATGTCGAGGCACCCTCAACAACCACTGTGTGAAAAATGTTCTGACTAAAATATTTAGTGGGGTGAGCCACTACTATCTGAAACGCAACGTGGTATGGGATATGAGGTTTCAAGTCGATCATATCAATCATGATCGTTCCTAGATCCTAAGGTAGCTAGCAGAGCCTTTCTCTACGAAGGACATCTCTGGAGGACCTCCAAAGTAGACATCGCACAAGGGGTTTGTGACAAATCCTCCACCATAGAGTAGTTTTGGGTGGCCCTTGCATTTGGATTATGCAAAGCTTTCTTGAACGCCCCTTTCGGGATGCATGTCATTGTTTATCCCATATTCTTCTCAATATGGAGAGGAACTGATGGGTTTTCAACTTCTTTACCCTTTTCAATGATGTTTGGCATTCTGTAATCATGTGCCCTAGTTTCTATGTAAGCGTCACCTTTCATCATATAAACGTTTGTGGACGAGGGGTTACTAGAAGATGGAGGGGGTCCCTGACTGCCCCCATCCTTGCTCGAAGAGGATTGAGTCAAATGTTTCCCATGTGGAAATGGGTTTGTTAACACAACAGGATACTGTTGCGCCAATAATGTCTGGGCCTCCGCAAGCCGAGGGAATAGGTGAGTTGGATGGTCTTCCGCACAAAAGTTACATGGATACTTCAACTTTCTTTTCTCTGTGTTTCCCCCGCTAGCATTATTGGTGGGTTTCTTATCCCCTTTACCCTTCTTGTTTCACTGTTTTTTCTTTCCGTCAGGCTGCTAGTTGGCCTTTGGGTTTGTTGAGTGAAAACTATGTACATCCTACATTTGATTAGGGGGAGTAGCCAAACTAGAGGTTTGGCTGGCCGCTGTCTGCTGTATTGACAATTGTTGCAATTGATTCGACAACTGTTCATTGGGATTCACTTGTGCTGAACCAACTATGCCATTGATGTGTGGTCTAGACTTGTGTCTGATATTGTCAAGGATAGATTGTGGCATAAATTAAACCAGACTGAGAGTATATCAATTCAAGATGTTGAGCTCTCATTATTGCCTCTTCCTTGAAAAGACCCCCGATGTTGCAACGTCCTTGGATAACTGGGGTACCAAATGCTTAAGGAACCACTTCGGCATGAAATTTGGTGGGATTGGTACTTTTATCAAACTCTTTCGATGCTGCCATTATCGAATGTTGTTGGCACAGGGGAAGACCCAGGGTTCAACACTTCAACAATGCACCAACAAAACCCTAATTACTGGTCCTTTCGGCAACACCTGTGAAGCAAGTGAAGTCTCACCTGAGGTAGAGGCAGGGGTTGTTGCAGGACTCAAGTGTCTACAACCTAGCTGGGACACAAATATGTGATTACAACACTTAACATAACACTTAGTAGTTAACATTCATTAGTATTTAACCCTTATTCACATCGCAGGTCGAAACCCTAATTAAATAACAACACGGTATTCAACCATATTTAACACATCCAAGCACTTAGCACATAGAAATATATCAGATCTAGCATTCATTCACATCACTAAGCACTAATATACTATACGAGAAGCATCTAACATATATTACTGCACTAATCATAAATCACATCAATAACATAACAACCATAATGCACAAAGAAACCACAACACAGGATATACGTGGTTCACCCCAGTGTGAGGCTACGTCCACCAACTCTTCTTCTTCTTTATTGTCTTGTGTCATTCTTCTTACATGAACAGAGCCACAAACCAACTCCGCATAGGACAAGAGTGTTGAAAAGTCAACAAGAAATGTGTGTCTAATTTTTTGTTCCCTTAAATAAATTGGACAATAAATATTAATCTATTATCTCATAATTACTTGAAATAGTTAACTGAATTGACAAATCAGTTAGCTATAGGAAATTCAAGTTCAAAGGTTGACTGGTGGGACATCCAAGTCGAATTAGTTGTAACTGAGTGATTCAAAGTTGTAACAGAGTTGGATGTGTAGTTATGTGAGTTGTGAAGTAGTTTAACTCAATTAAGTGAGTTAAGATTAGTTGTACTAGTTGTAACTGAACTTACACTAGTGAGAGATCAGTGAATTAATTATTAATTAATTCACAATCAGTGATCTCACATGCAACTGAAGATTTACCACTGTTAACTACATGCATGTCAGATCCAGTGGAGACCCAGTTGAGATAACAGGTGAAAGGGACAGTTTGGCTATCAGTTGTGATTTGAGTGAAGTACACTCATGCAATCACACACACAGTGGATGTGCCCATGAGCAATGTGCAGTCTAGGAAAGAGGAATTCAAATTAATTTGTAGTGTTTTCCATTAGCAGGGATTGCACAGAGGAGGCATGCTGTCTGGAGGCAGTAAATTGACACATGCATTTGCCAATTTTTGTATGACAGTGTGAGATGATTGTTATTGTACTGAGAGCTCTTGGATTAGAGTTTTGTATGAGATTGTTTCATGATCCATGATATAAACATAATATATGATAGTGGGGTTTTTAGCTTTATGCTTTCCTGGTAAAAACATCTGAGTTATGTGTGATTGATATTTTCTTCTTGACAGTGCAATTGGCGATCGTGTTTTAAATTCCACAAGAATATTTGTAGAAGTGATTATGTATTTAACAGTGGCATATAATTGTTAGATCAGGAGAATCCATGCAATACATAATTTGTATTGAAACTTCTACAAAGATATCTGTGCGCACCTCACCAGATCCTCCTTCCCAGAGTTAGGTTCAAGAACAAAGCCTTCTTACAATAACTTGCACTTAGCTCTGCAAGTTCTCAACACATAGTATGCACAAAGCCTTTAGATCCACACTAAGTTGATTCTACTAGGTCTAGTACTTCTTACATCACCTAGATATCTATTTATACATTACAAAATGGGCCTAAACATGGGTAAACCCATGGGCCTACATCCCATACCCATTACATAAACCCTAAACCCCAAAATCCCTAAAATAGGGGTGAGATCCCATGATCTCCGCTTCACCTTTTTCTCCACCTTCGACTAGCTTGTCGAAGTCCCAAAAATGGTCAAAGATGAACAAGGTTCTCCAAAACTTGGTCAAGGGCCTACAGGCCCCCAACACTCACCTGTGACTCATCCTGAGTCACTCTGATCTGGGTAACTATGCTTCAAAGGCCTCGAGCTTAGCTCTAGATGCCTCGACTATCTACTTCACCAGAGCCTCCTTCTCGACGAACTCCTGAATAAATTTCTCAGTCACAGGTCCTTCCAAGTGTCATTCTACTATGGTGACCACTTGTTCTAGCTGTGCACCTTGTCCTTCAATCTCCTCAAAAAGTGTGCAAGCTTCATCCTGCACTGGCTGGAGCCTCTGGGTTACTTCCATGACTTTACTCTGGATAACATGGACTTGTTATTGAACCTTGTTCTATTCCTTTTGGCCCTTGGTTCTGGAAGAAAGTGAAGATTAAGGCAGAAAAGACGAAATGCGAACTGCACAGAAGACTAGTGACTAATACTAGGTTGAAGTGAGCAGAAGAGAAGAAAAGACTGAGCGAAGTAAGATAAAGAAAGTCGTTGGATGAGGAGATCGAGGATGACATATCAACAAGAAATATGGATCATGGACAACTCCACAAAAGGAAAAAACCACCGATAGATGCTTGGAGAACCTCATGGGAAAGAAGGAAAGACAGGTTGGCGAAGCCCTGAAAATGTAGGTCAAGTTGACCTAAGGTTTTAGACACCTAGGGTTTTTGTATCTAGGGTTTTGACACTTAGGTTTTGGTCTAAGGTTGTCGATGAGATATTGTAATGTATAAATAAAGGTCAAGAGGACCTGGGTTGGGTTGTTGTTATTATTTTCATCATTAGTTCGATGATGTGATGATGAGTGATTGTTGTTATTACTAAGAGGGAAGTATTGTTCTGAGAGAGCATCCTGTATTGTAAGATCTTCAATTGGGTGCTAAGATCAACCCTGCAGCTGGGTGCACATGGAAGGGAGAAAAGAGAGAAATAGAGAAGAGAGAAAGAGAGAAGATCTACTAGCTAAGAGTACAGATAGGATTGTATGTTTTCACTTAATATATTATAAAGAACAGTTCTGTAGACATAGCCCTATGGAGAGGGTGAACCACGTACATGTTGTTGTTGTGTGTGATTGATGTTATGTTATTTATATGGTTGATACATTATTGTGTTATATCTGATAGATAAATGTGCGAAGTAGGCCTGAGATGGTAATTGATATCTAGATGTTGTGTTGTTGTTGTATTGGATCTATTTTACGTTTCCTTTGGTTGTAGACATTTATTTCCTGCAACCCCCTATAGCTACTTTGGGTGAGACTGCATCTTCTTCACATGTGTTTCCAAAAGGGACAGTAGTTAGGGCTTGTTGGTGCACCATTAGAGATGAACCCCAGGTCTGCCCCTATTCCAACAAATGGTTCCGTTGTCAGGATCAGAATCTTCTTGAGGGAATGTCAAGGTGGTTTCCATCGAATACAAAGATTGAGAAGTGGATAGAAGAACAAGAAAAGGACTTCGCAGAAGCCCAAAAAAAGAACCCCAAGCTTAGCACTGAGGACTGGTTGGGAAGACACATATTTACTGATATACATGAGATTTTCTTTGGAGGGATTCATAAGGAGATATACGAGTGGTTATCCAGGTTAGCAGATACCCAGTTTGAGATTAGATCTAGACCACTTGTGGTTTGGACATTGGTGCTGATCAAGAAGGTCAAGAGAGTTGATAATGCCATGTTAAGAGAATTTGATCACTAGTTTGATAGTACCATTGAAGGGTATATCACTGATTTTTCTATTGACATAGTAGAGTCATATAGCCAAGCAGAAAGATATTTCTTTAAGGGACCTAGAGGAAAATTTTTACAATTTCTGAAGTTGAAGATCAAGATGCTATTGCATGAGAAGAACATCTTGATGATACAGTAGTGGGTCATATTGAAAAGCTAATGTTTAATAATTTAGACAATGACAATGACACATAGGTTGGACATACGCGCAATGGAAGGACCTTCAGGGAAGTTCTTTTGGCGAACTTGTTTGAGCAATATCACGAACCTCTTCTACAGGAAGAAGGGTTCTGTAGTGGAGAAGAGGAAGAGATACTGAATGAGGAAAATTTAGGGTCTGTGGGTCTGAGAGAAGAAAATATAGAAGAACCTCACTGACAAGAGACAAAAACTTCAAAGATTGCACAGACTGTTGAAGTGCGTGTTATTACACCCCCTGTTGTTTCAACAACATTAAGCAACCAGAGTAACCTAATTTATCAGAGCACTGGTACAAGTGGTTCAGTGCACACTCAGTCAGGAAACACAGGAAGATATATGGTAGATGAGATGAGGTTACCCATTGTTGGAACAAATATTGAAATTTTGGCTTTCTGTAGCTTAGGAGGAAAGAATTTATAATGTTTAGCTACCAAAAGTGCAGACTTTCGGTAGCTTAAATCTCAGGTTTCATATGCCATTAGCTGCTGAAAGTGTATCGACCGAGACCAAGCATTCAAGCACCATGTATCAAGCCACATGGAGGAAGATCTCATGAGTAGGCATGAAAAGAATGTAATAAATGACATAAAATCACTATAATAGGGTTTTACCAAAATGCCATGTCACCATTTCAGGTTTTCGACAGTCGGGGGTTTGGTCGACATAAAGATTTTGACCACTGCCCATTTTCCCAAAACCCGAAAGATGAAATCGAGGGTTTCGGGACTTTCGGTGACTTACGATGCTCTGAAATCACACTGTTAGCCATCGAAAGCCAGGACTTTCGGCAACTAAGATACCCTTGTTTTCGTCCTGTTAGCCACCGAAATCGCAGATTTTTTATATGCAAAAAACTACCTTGGGAAAAAACCAATTTTCTTAGCCTTGGAGAGGCCATTTTCCACATTCCAATAGTCGATCGACATCTAACGATCCTAATATTTCCAATGGTGTCTTCAAAATTTCATTTTGATCTTGGGAAGGTATTAAAAAGTCCCCCAAAAGGTGAGGTTTATTTTCTGAAATATGGCGTTTTTTACTGTGCTAAGTCATCATTTTCAAATGATGATTCTGAGCGATTGGAGGATCATTTTGAGAAACGGTCGAAGGATTTTCTACCTAACACATCAAATATTAATAGTCTCTCTCAGTTTTCCTATAGGTGTCACATATTGGGAGAATCGAATCCATCTCCGAGCCCTAATTTTCATATCTCATATCTTCCTATTTTGACACATGTTTGTAAAATACAGATCTGGGGCAAATGGAAACGGATCTCACGGAAATGAGAGAGGTTTTTGCTCAAAAAAAAATAGATGAACAAAAACCTCTTTTAGTTTATACACAACTATCACGATTTGAGAGATACAAAACCATAACCACAACACCAGGTTTCAGTAGTTTGGCCCATTTTCTATGGCAAAAAGTTTCCGAAATTGATAGTAACTGTTGTTATCTTTTGGGAGGATTTCGACCTCAATACCTACATGAGATACCTGTTCATTTCTAGAGGGATTTATTTTGTAATTCGAATCGTTTTTCAGTTATTCGAAAGAAGACCTATATTATTGTATCTTCTTGAAGAAGAAAAAGGTGGGGTGGGGGACACACAGGAGTAGTACTCCTAGGCTGTAGCTTTCATTTTCAGTTTAATAAAAGATTGCAGAATCATGTTTTATCCATATCAGATATTCTTGTGATGTTGCTTGCAGAGTTTGTTCATTTTCTTAGTTTCAATATCACTCCATCTGTTCGTGCTCTTTTCGTCGATGTGTGAACAAAAAGTGAGCACTTACATGCCTAGTTGGGCTCTTCTAGTCATGACAGCTGTAATGCAAAAGGTTAGAAAGAAAACAATAAAGGTATTAACAAGAATTAAACAAGAACTAAATAACAACACGAGCATGAAAATAAAAACTAAAAATAAATGACAATGGAACAAGTTCACCAATAGATAGGCTGATCTGATTAGTGAAATCCAGAGGTACACAAAGGGGAAAGGGGACTTGGGTCCCTTCCTTCTCCAATGGAAGGCTCTTGAGG
>ML779754.1:933585-943823 GCA_009831015.1 Picea engelmannii | reverse complement strand
TCTTTTTAGCCAACTTTGTATAGTTTTGGCCCTTTTGATGTGCTGTGGAGTTAATCCTTGTGCCATGGATGATTGTTTTTCTGTGTTGATGATGTTGAGTTCTTGTCGCCCTGTGCGGACGAAATTTCAGTGATAACACCATCTATCTTTTCTTCTTGATTTGTAACTGTTTTGTAATAGAATTCATCCTTTGTTAGATGCTCTGTTGTAGACTGGTTATAGGTTGTTTTTTGCAGAGATCAAGGTTCAGAATTCATCCTTTTCTAGATGCTCTGTCCCAACCATATATTTCCACTAATTTATTCTTGGAATTCACTCATCGCTAAGTGCTCCTTGTGTATTAATATGTTTTCTCTTTATTCTGCTGCCATACTTTTATAAATCCTTCTCTTTGTAATCAGATTCTATCTCGCCTCTGCTCCATGGATTTCCATTTCCAGAACACTCGTATTATTTTCTTCATCATTTGACTCCATTCCCAATGGACTACCTCTCAGTCCAACGCATCAACCCTAAAAACCTCAAATTTTTTTGTTACCTAGAGATCTTCCTGTTGTTAAGCTTATTGGATATCCTATCGTGACATATATTTGAGAGATCCCTCTCGGGTTGGAAGGGACAACTTCTAATCAAAATTGGTTTGTGGTTATCTCAGAATTTAATTGCACACAACCCAAATCAAGTTTTGAGTGATAACTTATTTTTTCATTTAAAATGTGCTAAGGCTTGGCTCTATTACAACCTAGAACCAAATCTTGCGACAACATTTTCTGGCATCGTTGTCGGGGACGGAGGACGAAGTTGTCTTCCCTGGGATACAACAAAGTTCATATCTATCTCTTGATGGTGAAAAATGAATAGGCATTCAATTGGCTATGATCATTCACCTGGATAATCCTTGGTTCATAGACTCTACATGATTTCACTGGCGACTCCACTGGTCTCAAAATGTTGAATTCATTTACTTCTCAGATTTCTGCAAGGTTTGCTCCTCTGGACTTTAGAAATGTTTATGGTTTTCCAAAAATTGTTCCAGACATTAAAATTTGGGAAGATGTCCTTCCTAAATTTTGAGGATATGTGGACAATAATCCTTCTCAACACTTGCTTGAATTCCACAAGCTCATGGATGAATTAAATATACACCATGAAGATGTCCTCATGAAATTGTTTATGTTTTTGTTGGAAAAGGATGCTAGGATTTGGTATAAACCTTTACCCCATTCCAGTATTCCTTCATTGAAATATTTTCACATTCTTTTTCATCAATATTGTAAAAGAATCTATTCAGATGAAATCCTTTTTGAATATTGTTGTAATATAGAATTCATAAGACAAAAAGATCAAACTAATATTCTTGAAGAGGAGGAAGGAATATCATAAATTTCTCAAGTCGATGAAGGTGACCAGCATGATGAAGAGTTGGCTAATAAAGAAACAAGATATTATAGCTCTTGTGATCATATTCAAGAAGAAGATATCCAGCATCACGGTCAACCTACAGAAGAGGAAGCAACCAATAGTTGCTTGATCCAGAAATTACACAGACCACCTCCTCCTTTAACTAAAGAAGAGATAGATCTGCTCCTGAACAACTATGTCACAACCCCTACTCACACAGATTTGCAAGTTTCACACAGTCACAGATATGAGTGTCAAACTTCTTCCATTTCTGAAAATGTAAATCTGTTTTTAAATGATGACAATCATGTGTTTGATGGAACTTTACATGAATTTAGTGAACCTATTTATGATGATGATTTCCTACCAGGAGATCAGCTTGTAGACTCTATTTTGTTTCATGAAAAAGATGTGGCTATCATGTTTAACAGTCTTGAAGGAAGTTTGTTGTTCAAGGATGCTTTAGCCTGTGATTTGGAGGAGTATGAATCTGAGATAGACATCATGCTAGAGAAAGAACCAAAATTTCACATGCTTGAGGAATCCACAATCAAGATTCCGAGCTTTTGTGACACTCCTGAGTTATCTGCTGAACCTAAATATGATGAGTACACTGATGATTATAATATTGTTTCTCTAGAACAATTGACTGCAGGTTTTTCATGGAGGAATGATGGTCTTCAGACAGATGTCATATCAGATGAAGGATGTTTGGATATCCTCTTTGAGGATGATCCTGATAAAAATAAATTGGAGCACACAGTAGTCTTTGATGAAGCTTGTTATTTAAAACCTCAGGACCATGCATTTTTTCATGATCCTTTTGCTGAACTTTTAGATTCATTTAATGGAGGAGTATGCTATGTCATGGATATTTTGTCACAAGAATCGATGAAAAGTTTGAAAATTCATGATCAACAATAGGTCATATGGGAGTTGTCATTTTCCTTTTTCATCCTGCTCAAAGAAATTGTGAGCAAATTTCAAATAAGTAGACAGTTGTTGGATTGGCTTCACTGGCATTTTCGTATCATTTGATTCAGTGGGAATTTTTCAGTAGTTAGAGTAGGTGATGCATATAAATAAGCTTGAATTTGAGCATTAGATTACAACGGTGGTTTTCAATGTGTTTTCAGTTCAGTTTTGAATTCAGTATGGTTTTGTTTTAAATCATTACGACTCCATAACCCAATGAATGAATAAGCGGTTTTTTGTTTCGAAAAGATGCAAGTAAAGTGACAGGGTTTCAGAGTTTGATAAGGATGATTTTGGGTTGCCCAATGGATGAAGGCATGTGGTCTACTATTATTGGCACTTTACAGGAAAGAACCATCCCTAGATGGAGCCTATGTTGGAAAAAATATTGAAATTTTGGCTTTCAGTAGCGTAGGAGGAAAAAATTTATAGTGTTTAGCTACCGAAAGTGCAGACTTTTGGTAGCTTAAATCTCAGGTTTCATATGCCATTAGCTGCTGAAAGTGTATCGGCCGATACCAAACATTCAAGTGCCATGCATCAAGCCACATGGAGGAAGAGATGACGAGTAGGCGTAAAAAGAATGCAATAAACGACATAAAATCACTATAATAAGGTTTTACCAAAATGCCACATCACCATTTCAGGTTTTCGACAGTCGGGGGTTTGGCCGACATAAGGATTTTGACCACTGCCCATTTTCTCGAAACCCGAAACCCGAAATTGGGGTTTTGGGACTTTCGTTGACTTATGATGCTCTGAATTTGCACTGTTAGCCACCGAAATCCAGGAATTTCGGCAGCTAAGATACTCTTGTTTTCGGCCTGTTAGCCACTGAAATCGCAGATTGTTTATATGCAAAAAAATTCCTTGGGAAAAAACCATTTTTATCAGCCTTGGAGAGGCCATTTTCTGCATTTGAATAGTCGATCGACATCTACAGATCCTAATATTTCCAATGGTGTCTTCATAATTTCATTTGGAGATTGGGAGGGCAGTAAAAGGTCCCCTGAAAGGTGAGGTTCATTTTCAGAAATATGGCATTTTTTACTGTGTTGTGTCATCATTTTCAAATGATGATTTTGAGCTACTGGAGGATCACTTTGAGAAACAGTCGAAGGATTTTCTACCTAAAAAATCAAAGATAAATAGCCTCTCTCAGTTTTCCTACAGGTGTCACATATTTGGAGAATCAAATCCATCTCCAAGCCCTAATTTTCGGATCTCATATCTTCCTGTTTTGACACATGTTTGTAAAATGTAGATCTGGGGAAAATGGAAATGGATATCAGGGAACTGAGAGAGGTTTTTTCTCAAAAAAAATAGACAAAAAAAAAAAACTCTTTCAGTTTATACACAACTGTCACGATTCGAGAGATACAGAACCATAACCCCAGCCCTAGTTCTCAGCAGTTTGGCCCATTTTCTATGGAAGAAAGTTTCTGAAATTGATGGTAATTGTTGTTATCTTTTGGGAGGATTTCGACCTCAATACCTACATGAGATACTTGTTCATTTCTAGAGGGATTTATTTTTTAATTCGAATCATTTTTCAGTTATTCGAAATAAGACCTATATTATTGTATCTTATTGAAGAAGAAATGGGGCTAGGGGGGAGACACATGAGTAGTACTCCTGGGCTGTAGCTTTCATTTTTAGTTTAATAAAAGATTGAAGAAGCATGTTTTATCCACATCATATATTCTTGTGATGTTGCTTGCAGAGTTTGTCCATTTTCTTATTTTCAATATCACTCCATCTATCTTTTCTTCTTGATTTGTAACTGTTTTGTAATAGAATTCATCCTCTGATAGATGCTCTGTTGCAAACTAGTTATAGGTTGTTTCTTGCAGAGATCAAGGTTCAGAATTCATCCTTTTCTAGATGCTCTATCCCAACCATCTTTTTCCACTGATTTATTCTTGGAATTCACTCATTGCTAAGTGCTCCTTGTGTATTGATATGTTTTCTCTTTATTCTGCTGCCATACTTTTATAAATCCTTCTCTTTGTAATCAACTTCTATCTCACCTCTTCTCCATGGATTTCCATTTCCAGAACACTCTTATTATTTTCTTGATCATTTGACTCCATGCCCAATGGACTACCTCCCGGTCCAACCCATCAACCCTAAAAACCTCAAAACTTTTTGTTACCCAGAGATATGCCTGCTGTTAAGATTATTGGATATCCTATCGTGACATATATTCGAGAGACCCCTCTCGGGTTGGAAGGGGTAGCTTCTAATAAAAAGTGGTTCGTGGTTATCTCAGAATTTACTTGCATGCAACCCAAATCAAGTTATGAGTGATAACTTATTTTTTCATTTAAAATGTGCTAAGGCTTGGCTCTATTACAGCCTAGAATCAACTCTTGTGACAACACCTGCCTTTAGAGGAGATGGATCTGAAGATCCTGATCAACACAGGTTTCTATGTGAAGTTGTATGGAGTATTAAGAATGTCACCGATGAAGCTGTTAAACGAGCTCAGTTTAGTACTACCCTAAGAGACCGCGCATTGAGCTGGTACATGAAGCTTATCCAAGGAACTGCACAACCTAAAATGTTGAATGAGATCAAGAATGTGTTGGTTTCAAAATTCAAGAAGCCCAAGTTGGAGTCACAATGCATTACAGATTTGAAATAAATCAAGCAACGAGTAGCTAAACCTATTTGAGAGTTTGATCAGAGGTTTAAAACCTTAACTGGCCGACTGAATTTTCAGATCCCAGACGAGCAGAACAAGGAATGGTTCATTGTTTCCCTCTTACCACACATTAGAGTCCTTTTGATGCAACATAAGATCGTTTCAGAGGCTGAGGCATTGGATATTTCCATGAAGCTAGAATCAACCCCTATGGGAGAATCCAACTCACGTATGAGTCAAATTTTAAGTCAGTTAACTAGCTTATCACTACAGGTCAAAGATATGAAAAAAGTCAAGGGAAAAGATAAGAGAGAAGATATCTAGTGCATTAGATTCAAAACAGAAGGCCATGACAAATAAAACTGTCCCCTATTCCATGAGTACTTGGCATATGGAGCTATGATCCCTTTGAAGCAAGTTACCCTACCTTGGTGTGAGGTATGTAGAAATAGGCATTTCCCTGGTGAATGCTATTACATGAAAAAATATGTTCAGAAACCCACAAATCTGTATTGCACATTCTATAAGTCGGTAGGGCATGATGATAGGGATTGTAGGGCCTATGACCTCATGCATGAAAGGTCAAGGGATATATACAAAATTCAAGCCAAAGTACAACAAGAAGGGAACACTACGCAGTATAATTCCCTGGGAAGAGGAAACTTCAACCCTCGTGGTGGATTCAAAGGAAGAGGATGATGAGGAGGTATGGGTCGAGGTTGAGGTCAGATCATTTGTTATAACTGCACACAACTAGGACATTTGGCAAGGGAATATCATAACCCTTGTACCACTTGCAGTTACTGCAACTCATTTGAACATGTCATACAAGATTGTCTTGCGTTGTTAGCCAAACTTCAGGAAAGATGAGGAGGAAACCAACAAGTATAGGTAATAACAACAAAACCTCACGTAGTAGATCCCAGAGTCACTGTTATCACTAGAGGAGGTGCTGCTATAGGAGAAGACAAAATGACTCCAGGGAAGACTACAAAACAATCAGGAGTTAGAAAAGTTGCAAAGAAGACACAAGATTTTGAACCAAAGAAAGAGAAACAAACATTTGAGGAAGCAAGAAAAAAATTTGGGTGCACAAATTCATTAACACACTAAACACAACCCCTATCAATTGGTATCTTCAAGTAGAACTACACCTCATTACCATAGATTGGGAAGGCATGACTCAAAACTTTGTAACTACCTTTTTATTTGAAAGCCAATATCCTACAGTGGATCAAGTGTTACAGATTGTAAGACATAAATTATTTGAGGAGGCACCTAGCCTCCCTTTGGAGGAAGAAGAGGATGAATGGACTATGCCTCTTCATAAATTATATCAATGTTGATGAAGATGATGATCCTAGGAAGGTGAACATCACAGAAACATAAGGTTCTTAGAGCTGGCCTCTAGTGGCCTACTTTACACAGATATGCTAAAGACTACTAGAGAGCCTGCGATGTGTGCCAAAGAGTTGGGAAACCGTCTAGAAGAGATGACATGCCATTAGCACCCCAACTAAACTTACAAGCATTTGAGAAATGGGCCATTGATTTTGTGGGACCTATAAACCCACCAGGGAAGCGCACAGGAGCCAGATACATCATCACTGTGACATAGTATTTGACCAAATGGGTAGAAGAAAGAGATGTTAAATATTGTAGTGCAACTATAGCTTCACACTTCATATTTGATGACATCATAACCAGGTTTGGTTGCTCGAATATCCTTATGAGCGATCAAGGAACACATTTTATTACTAAAACCATTAAAGCCTTGACTAAGGAATTTGCAGTTCATCATCAGACGAGCACACCCTACCATCCACAAGCGAATGGGATAGTTGAAGCGTTCAATAAGATATTGGAAACAACACTGACGAAGATTTTCAGTGTGAACGGGGATGACTAGGATTTAAGAGTACCAGCAATACTATGGGTCTATAGAACCACTTGCAAGAAGCTAACAATTCAGGCCCCCTTTAAGTTGGTTTATGGTGTAGAAGCAGTTGCCCCAATGGAGTACTTGGTCCCTAGCTTAAGAATTGCAGCCTTTATAGATATGGATGACACTGGTGCTTCTCAAGAGAGGCTCGCGTAGTTGGTTGAACTAGAGGAAGACCGATTCATTGTAGGATTCCATCAACAGGTTCAGAAGGAAACAAAAAAGGCCTACCATGACAGGCAATATCAAGAAGAAAGCATTTAAGCAAGGATATCTGGTACTGGTATACGACAACAAATTCATGAATCATCCAAGGAAGTTTATAACCCATTGGCTGGGACCATATGAGGTTTCCTATGTTACGGAAGGAGGAGTTGCACAGTTGAAGACTTTGAAAGGAGAATGGAAGGAAGGATTGGTGAATGGAATCTAGTTGAAATTGTACTATGACAACCCGTTGCCTCACATATTGTGGTAAAAATAGAAGAAGAAAGGGTCTGGGTACTAGGTGCAGTTGAAACTAGGTACCAGACACAAAAAGACAGTTTGCACACAGTGGGGGAGGAGAGAGCATAAAGCCTAGGCTTCTTAGTGTAGCTTGAAGTCGAAGAAAAATAGAAGGATAAGATCTAAAGTGCCTTGGGACGAGTCACATGTGAGTGTTGGGGGCCTGTTGGACCTTGGTTATGGAAGAAAGCAAATATTAAGGTATAAAAGACGAAATGAAAACTACATGGAAGACCAGTGACTGATACTGGGTCGAAGTGAGAAGAAGAGAAGAAAAGATGGAGAGAAGTAAGAGAAAGAAATTCGTTGGATGAGGAGATCAAGGATGGCATATCAACAAGGAAGATGGATCATGGACAACTTAGAAAGAGGAAAAATCCATCGGTAGATGCTTGGAGCACCTTGCGGGAAAGAAGGAAAGACAGGATGGCGAAGCCCTGAAAACGTGGGCCAAGTTGACCTAGGGTTTTTTTATCTAGGGTTTTGGCACTTAAGTTTCTGCCTAAGGCTGTCGATGAGCTATTGTAATGTATAAATAAAGGTCAAGAGGACCTGGGTTGGGTTGTTCTTATTATTTTCGTCGTTATCTCGATGATGTGATGATGAGTGATTGTTGTTATTACTGAGAGGGAAGTATTGTTCTGAGAGAGCATCCTATATTGTAAAATATTTAGCTGGGTGCGAAGATAAACTTTGCAGCTAGGTGCGCAGGGAAGGGAGAAAAGAGAGAAAGAGAGAAGAGAGAAAGAGAGTCGATCTGCTAGCTAAGAGCACAGATAGGACTGTATGCTTTCACTTAATATATTATAAAGAACAGTTCTGTGGACGTAGCCCTAGGGAGAGGGTGAACCACGTACATGTTGTTGTTGTGTGTGATTGATGTTGTGTTCTTTATATGGTTGATACATTATTGTGTTAGATCTGATAGATAAATGTGTGAAGTAGGTCTGAGATGGTAATTGATATCTAGATGTTGTGTTGTTGTTGTATTGGATCCACTTTACGTTTTCTTTGGTTGTAGAAATCTGTGTCCTGCAACCCCCTATAGCTACTTTAGGTGAGACTGCATCTGCTTCACAGGTGTTGCTGAAAGGGCCAGTAGTTAGGGCTTGTTGGTGTACCATTAGAGATGAACCCTAGGTCTGCCCCCGCGCCAATAATTCCTGGGACCTTTTCATCCTCTCGACCACTGACAGTGGCTTCAACTGTGCTTATACTGATGCTGCTTGCTATGTTTCCTTATGGAGCTATAACTCCAGTGTCCTTAGTTCAGGGTCCTTTTCAAGGCGCTCGTAAGTCTTCACTCTTCGACTATTGAGATGTTTTCATTCTAAGGCCAATGCCTTTATTCTTTGGACCATGCTTCGGGTAGTTTCTTCTCTATGGTCTCACACTTCTTGCAGAGTGCTTGGTACTGCTTGTAATTCCAATTCTGCTACTCTTTGTTGGAGCTGTTGAATGGCTTCAACAAACTTCACCACTTGAATCTCCACTGGGTTTTCTTCCCTCTGTTCTAAGCCTGTCACAGAGTGAAGTGCTCTACTGACTACTTCTTTAACTCCAATATGCTCCACGAGAAATTGTTCTTTCTCCTTCTAGATCTGCGCTCTATCCTCTACAAAATTCACGTGGAGGTTATCTTTTTCTTGTTGTGCAAGCCGATGTTGCTGTAGGGATTCCTCTTTTTCTTACTTTAATGCCTCTATGGCCTGCTCATTTTCTTCCTAGAAACGACGATGGTGAGATTTGATCACATTTTCTAGTCTGCGTAGTTGGGCAGGCTCATCTCCTACTTCAATTCCTTCATATGGCGGTGGCCCAGTAGACATTGTATGGCTGGAGTAGAGGGCTTGATGTACTCCTTTCATCTTTGCTTCAATCCTATCATACATGGTCTCTTGTTTTGCTTCATTGCACTGTAAAATATCTTCTGAGGTATCTGATATAGTGACAATGATGAGGTCAATGTCATCCACCATGAGTACAACCTGTAACTTGGGCTTACTAGATTTTGAATTCTTCTGCAATGAAGGTTTCGTGGGGGAAACCTTTTTTTTTTTGGATGTCTCAGACTCATCAATTGGATCCTTAGGCAGTTTTACTTCACCCTGCTTCTTCTTGTCTTCTTCCCCTTTGTCCTCTTCTTTGAATACTTCATCACCTCCTCCCCCTCCAGGTGAATCTGAAGCAGTCTCTTTTGATGCACTGTTCAACTCCTGTACCTCTTCCTTCTTCTTCCTTCTGCTACTTCTAGGTTTGTAGTGTACCAATTGCTCTGATACCAATTTGTAGTGTACCAATTTCTCTGATACCAATTTGTAGTGTACCAATTTAAAGAACCAAGAGGTTTAACGCGCTCTTGTAATATTCTGTACACTCTTTTAATAATAAACACAGGCCAATATAACCACATACATTTAAGCACAATTAAACACATTTAAAATACAGAGTGAAACATATCTCGTTACTGCTATAATAACACATTCCATAGCATTTAACAATAATTCATTTACACAGCAAAAGCATGATACATAAGAATAATTCAAATACTTATCTTTTAACAGCTGTAGAAAACACCAACCGAGTGCAGGCCTTCCACGAACCTCCTAGCCTTAGACCACATTGTTCATCAGCTCAACAGTGGGTCACCCCCGAGCTGGGACCGAGCTCCACCCCAAGGCAAGGAATCCTAGGCTAGGATGAGATTACAGGGAAGACATCACAGAAATATCTAGAAGGATTCTTCCCAAAGATGCCATCTTACGC
>ML779754.1:888827-913687 GCA_009831015.1 Picea engelmannii | reverse complement strand
ACACTGGCCAGTAAGCCACGCGCAGTCCAGCTCTGCGTGGCCACAACATCCAACTGGGAAACAGACACGGGCTTCTCGCACAGGCTCAACAATGGCGCATGGTCTCACGGTGTTGAATTCTGGGAAACGCGCGACAGCAAATCTACGCCAGGAACCACACAGACTCGAACCTCTCAGACAGGAATTGTATCAGGGTATTTCAGAAATCCACATAGGTTTTTCGGCTCTTTTTCGGGGATGAACAGAAGGTGCGCGCTATCTCAGCACGACACAGGCCTTTCCTAGTTCGGAGGATGAAACTGGGTAATCCTGTAGAGGTCGTACGGGTTCACCCTCAGAGGTTCCGGTCGAATGGCGAAGATCCCCCCAGACGGTTCCTCTTAGCTCTTATGTTTGCATGCACTAGGGTTGACACTTGTCACCCTGGGAACTGCATGCGTTCCATCTATACGCCCTTCTCCCACCACTTGGGAAATCACAGGTCCTTCCAAAGGACTTAGGTTAAAATAATATATACATGGCTCTTTTTGGAAATAATATTAAAATATTATTCCAGGCCTAAGCCCCCTAGGCTTAGCCCCTAGGTTCAACACCCAGCCCTTTTCCCACCTTTTAGCCCCTAGTTCCTTGCCTGTTCTGTGGATGCTCAGTCCCCCATCACTCTTTCATCGTGGTCGGTCTGCACCGGCGGTATTTATATTTTATTAATTGACCCGCATACATACAAGTATCTCACAGGCGCCTGGCCTTCAACACTTAGGCTCTCTGGCCTAATCAAATACATAAGTCTACTGACTTATACAAAACTTGGCTCACCAACCTATAGAACATATTTACAATCTCTTTCAGAGCATGGTTTACATCGGGGCTCGTCCTTGGGGACACTACAAGGTGCATCATACTCTTCGCGAGTGACCACAGGGCTTCCTATGAGGTCGGGGTCAGACAGTTCTTCCTGGTCGACTGGTATAAGGAACTCTACAGGCTGGTCCTTAGTTATTTCTTGCATGTCCTCCTCTATAAGTTTATAGTAGGATTGGAGCTCTTATTTATGTTCATCTTCGCGCGCAGTGATATAAATAAAATTCCTATCTACGCAGAACTTTGCAAGGGGCCTGAAACTGTGCAGGGTATTCGACGTCATGCGAGGGAAGGACTCAATAACCCTCTTCAGCTGTAGGTAATAGGTGTGGAACACCACATTTGACTACCATTGTTTTTCCATGTTGTTTGAATACCAAAGAATACTGAACTTCACAGCTAGTGGTTCATACGACTCAATTTCAGGGAAGGTCGCTCCTTTCGGTATCTCCCAAGCAATGAAGGCAATGAGGATCAACAACCAACTAAAATGGAACTCATAGCCCTAATCCTGAGCTTCACAACAATCTTTCTCTAACTGGTTGACGAGGTAGCTTGCCCAGTTCATTTGTAGCCCTTCAATGCATTTTCTTGCGAGGTCAACAACAAACCCCATGACTTGCGTGGGTCTGTTCTTCCTTACTAGCTTAACAAAGATCAACTTGCAGGCTAGGCGCACTACACCATTCTGGATGGAGGCTACCTTGTAGCCTTGCTTCCCCTTCTCTACATCGTTGTAGGTATATTTGATTCGCTGCACCAGGGCGTGATCTGCAGCCTTCCCTAGCTAAAATTATTGAGGGTATGGTCCTTGCATGCTTAATTCGGTGATCCGATGGATCATCGCCAGATCTACGTTGATGTGTCTATCCAACCACATATAACCACCATGGAAGCAAGACAACATGAGTTTAATGCATGTGTTAACCTCCTGATGCCTACCAAAATGTGGTATCTTCATAACGTTCAGGATGGTGGACCGCACGATGTCCATGGTCCACAGCTGGGGGATTATCTTCGACTTCTTCCCCATTGTCTTGGTCAAATATTTGTGTGGGGCGAGCATGCCATAGTTCTTTCAATCTCACAAGTTGAAGTCACTAATCTTCAACGTCATAATCTATCCCAATTGTTGTTCAACTGCACGTATCCCCTTCGGGAGGTATGCAGTGATCAATGTGTAGTCGAAGTCCCTTGGGACACTTTCATGACTAACCACACCAGCTAGAGGTGGGATATAGTTAGGCATGATAGATGGGATGAGCTTCGCGTTCGCCAAGTCATCATGATGCTTGCTCCATTTCTCTGTTGTAGTTCTAGAGGGCTTAGATCGACGTGCAATCGATGGAGAGGCTTGCAATCCTCTAGTTGATGAGGCATGTGCCCCTACAGACATGACCTTCTCAGCCATTAGATGCATCAGAATTTCCTCTATGAACTTTTCCACTGTGTTGTGCTCACCCGACATACATGCTCGAGATCAGATATCTCAGGTAGGTAGAAAAATACTCACGGTAACAGAATGGGTGGTGAAGTCTTAGTAAGCATTACGCGATAACAATGAATTCTATGTGGGATCATATACTCACAATTTGCAAAAGTGTTCTCGGTGCAACATTCAACAGGATAAATAGACAACATCATAATGAATTCCTCCAATGGATAAGAATTCCTTAATCAATGCAATTCCATCTGTTATGGCATGGTATCAACGGTCCAATGGCTATATTTCTGGCCATAACTACGTTTATAACCATTCTGGAGCATCGTTCTAATGGTCGTGATGCCTCCAAAAATCATATTTCTTCGCCGTGGCGAAGTGCCAATTTACACTGCTCTGCTATTCCAGCGAAGTTCAAGTTGCGCAAATTTTCCTTCTGTGAAGTCTTCTTTGGGACTTCCTGCAATTTTTCTAACTTGGCTTTCTTCTTGCTGAGCTTTCTAGCTTTCTTTCCTGTAATTTGAGTCACTAGGTTCTTCTTTCCATTATTGTTCTTATCCTCTCTTAGCATAGTAAATTCGCACTCCTGAGGGTCTTTCAAAGTTTCTGAGTGGAATACCTCCTCTCTTGTTATTTCAGGGGTAGGTGCTCGTTTCTGCTGCATGGAAAGGTTGTTCAAAATTTCCTACATTTTCTCCACTTTGACATATAAGTATCTGGTCCTCAGTAGCTTCGACTTGTCCTCCTGTTCTTCTATTAAACATGCTATTCTCCTAGCCATGCAATTTCTTAATTCTTTCTTTTTCTATTCTAGAGCTTCCTCTTCTTCTTTCCTTCAAAATTGATATTTCTCAATCCAGGTCTTTCCTAACAAAATGACAAATTGGGCGCTGTTCTCAACAAACTTAATGACCTCAAATTCTTGTTCTGTCGAAGCCCCATGAGCACTCATAGATATCTGGGTAATTATTCCACATAGTGTTATCAATTTTCCTTTAAAAAATCCTATTCATCCCAATGAAGGAACCATATCAGGCTTTCCTAAAATTTCCCAAGTTATTTCTGTCATGATATTCACATGTGTTTCCTCATCCAGAACATAGTCTATGTCAAAGTATCTTATTCTTGTTTCTATGCACTCCTTCTCTTTTAATATATCTGATAAGTTGATGTCTCTATGATCATTCAAGGTTTCTTTCATATGCAATAATACAATCTCTAATTATTTCCGGGGTTCTATCATATCCTTAATCTCTTGGCCTTTCTCATGATTTTCTTGTCTCATATTCATATTTTCAATTTTAGTAATCAATCTAGGGAAATCCAAAACTTCATGGTCCATAGATTTACAACAAAGACAACTAGGACCTTTACCATGGCATTCCTTAGAAAGATGTCCCGGTCTTCTGCAACTATAACAAAGAGTTAATCCTCTCTTTCTTTTAAACGATCCCCAACCTTTCCTGTACTGCACACTGGGATCACAATAACTACCCTGCAAAAAATTATTTCTAGGGTATTTCATCCATGTGTTAGTCAAAACATTCTTTCTATGCATAATAATAACATATCTTTCACTATTTCTATTAGATCTACTCATATCAAATCTTCTTTCTTCTAGTTGTGCCCTAGCTTTCAAACTAGTACAAAATCTATCAAGAATTCCTAGATCCATTCTTTCGAAACAAAAATTTTCACTTATCTTACCTTTATTAGAGTACAAATCTTTAAGATCTTACCTCTTTTATTAAGATCTAATTTATTTCTTAGAACAAAGCTTCACAATCAAGTAGAGTACTGCGCACTACAACAACAGATCTATGCACAAATATTTTTCTTTTCTTCAGTTCTGTTGATGGGCGAAAATGACCATCCGTCAACTGGAAGAACGAGTCTGGTCCAGGGTTGTCTAAATAACCCAAGCCATTTGGTGTAACTTGTTCTGACGAGTTTAATGGCTCTGTTAGACAATCTAAAAGTCCTAGAAGAAACAAACAAAAGAAATAAATAACTATCTAATTACCAAATAATATATATCTATATGTACATACACTCTAATATAACTGTAATAGGTGTACTTAGGCAGACGATATACAAATCTTGTTTATGTACATTAAATACAATTGCAAGTTTTAATCGAAACTTACGAAAATCAATGTGAAAAATGATCGCTTCTAGGAAGCAGATAAAGAAAGCACATAAAAATACTTTTTTTTTGTTTTTCCTTTATAAATCTGAAAAAACTTGTAAAAAATTCAATGAAACATGAACATGTGGATAGTCAAAAGTTGAACCATACATTCTAGTTTTAGTGATATGTAAATGACAAAAACAATACAAATAAACTAACATGTTAGTGAGTTAGTGAGATGTATCCAAGCATCTACATGAGTGGTGAATGTCCAACTACCACGTCCAAGAGGGAAACCTGCAATGAACCTTAAGACTGTTATGAATAAATGAAGAACAATGTGTTGGAAGTTGATTTTTAATAACAGAATAGATGGTACAAATAGGTCCTGTGATCTTATGATCGCAAGCGATTACATTAAGATAAATCTGGTTGTAAAAACATTGCATTTGGTCATTCAACTTAAAATTAAAGAGAAATCCTGTCATTTGAGCTGAATAAATGATCACTCTGTTTAATATCTGAAGTATCAAATATGGACGATATTTTAAAAAGAATTATCCCCAAAAAATAATAGATTATGAAGTCTAAAGCTATCAAAAACTATTAGTTTATCAGGATAAACAAACTATAAATGAAAACACCATTTACAGGAAGCCAAAGCTAAAATGAAAATTGATGTTCCATTAAATTTTGTGAATTAATCGTCCACCTTCATCCCCAGGCCAAGATGTCTTCTATTACAAAATACTGTGTATTTAAAGAGTTCATGTAAACTAAGCATCCTATCTTCTAATATAGGATCAAATCCCAAGATGATTTACTAGTTACAAAAATAGAGGGTGATAAAACCACTCAATATCAAACTGTATCTCCCAAAATTATAAAAGTTTTGTTTCTGTTTTACAATATGAGCCAAAAGAAATGGCTAATTAACTAAGCCCAGAAATAATCCATTTTTTGAGATCACCACAAGATACATGATATCCTTTCAACTGAATACTAAATTCAACTCATAAAATCTCAGAGTTGATCACTGCTTTGACACACTCAACATTTTTTATTATTACATTTCCAATCCTTTTCAAGCATTTTCCGTGCCTTTGTGCACTAATTCTGAGTTCATGGTTTTCACTTGGTAATGAGTCAATCTGAGCTGCGAGGGTCTTGATCTTCGCTTGAAGGATGGTGAAATCTGTGTAATATTTTCCTATCCAATGCAAACACACTTCATACTGTGGATCTAGAACAGTTGGATGAGGAAACACATGACTGTGTGTCAAAACACTACCACTGTCCACTGTGGGTTTTTGACTGAGTTTGATCCATGGAAAATATTCGTTATGTTTCAGGCATGGTGGCAGATTATCTACAAAATCGTAAGTATGATTGAGATCCGGTTTAGTGTAACTAGGGTCCTCCTCTTCCAGGAACTTTTTGATCTTGAAATCAAAGCTCTCATGGAATTCTATCACTTTGATCGAGATCACATGAGATTTTGACTTATTTTGTAATCTCCTTGAGATTAATATCCCAGATATTTTGTTATTAAACCCTATGTCTGAATTATTCTTTAAAAATTTTCATGAATGCTTATTTACGGTCTTTGGAATGGTATTAGGGAAAACATATTGCTCACGCTTGGGAGATTTAATTACTCTAGGGTCAGCATCCTGTTGCTTGAACATAGGCTCATCGAGCGTAGCCTTATCACAAGGTTCTTTGCATACAAAAACTGGTCTGTTACTGGAAGGAACAAGGGACCTTTCCATCATAGGCTTATCAACCACAGGCATCTCTACAGGGTTTAAAGTAACGAAGCTGTTGCGATCTAGGAAAGTATCCCAATCGTCACTCTGTAGTTTCAAATGATGGACTAACAAAAACCTAATTAACCCATGGTGGAATAAACTGGAATTCAAACTTTGCCTTTTATATCTCTTATCCATCTTATATAAACTCAATAAATAAAATAGCATATTTAATTGGAGATCGATAAACTGCATGAGTAATCTTATATGAAAAAAGAAGACGAGACTATAGCGGCCTTCAAAAGTCACAAATTGCTTTAACAAAGCCAATAATCCATGCCATATATCCTTCAATAGAGAAATTGGCATACCTTTGTCGCAACACTAAATTTTTTGGGAGGTGAAGAACAAACCCCACGACACCTCGTCCAACTTAGAGTTTTTAAACCATTTTTTGCCCGAAAGGGGAAGACCTGTTGCCTCACTCAAGAATTCCTCAGTGATTTCTAATTGAATGTCGCCCACTTTAGCTCTGCACCCATCGAACGCGAGGGAGAAATCTTGAGCTTTTTGTAAACTATAACCTTGAAAATTCTCAAGAAACACAACCCAACCCTGATTTTCAAGGTATTCTCTCGCATCATCACACAGTAGCAACGTCTGGGGACCATTTGGCTCAATCCGGACGACCGGGGCCATGAGCATTCAAACAGATAGTCATAAGGTGACTAGAGTTACTTGTCAACATAAGGGGTAATAGAAACAGAGGAAGGCTAGAGAAAATATCAAAGGAATAAAACCACAGTTACCTTAGCGTGACCAAATAAGAGCATATGGGGTTTCAAACCACGAAAATCAGGCATTTTTTGTAATGAATGTCATGAGTACAGAACGAAACCCAAGACTTTAACTTGGAATGATGGACCTGTCGATTCAAACTGCCACCTCAAATAGAGTACAAAATACAACCGGGTGTGTTTGAATCTCATCATTGTGTAAAGGGTGGAGTTGATTTTCTAAGGTTATGAGAATAGGTGTTTTACAAACCAAAGCATACTGACAATTTGAAATGAAAAAAGATTTACCAAGAAATATAAATGAAACAAACCCATAGTATATTGCCAATCGATTCTTGGTGTACCATTTAAGTACTCAAGATATATATTATAACCCATGAGAAACTTAAAATAATTGTTTTATTGATATAGATAAGCTTCAAAGCAAAACAACATTCCTTAATAGATTTGTAATAACATTTACCCTTCTAGAGAAATAAGCCTTAGATACAATTGCAATACAATTACAAGTTTCAATGCTTCATTCATGCTTTCATTCATGAACGAAGCATGAAAATGAAAATAAAATAGGAACAATTGAAACACGCTTTTATAGCTGAAAAGTAACCTTCAAAAAGCAATATTTGTATGGCAAAGCGTAGGAAGCTACAAGAATTATTATTTGTCGCTTTAAAAGGTGAAAATATTGTGGGGCTGCCAACAAGTTCCCAACAATCACAGTTTCAGGTCCCAGCAACGGAACCATTTGTTGGCACAGGGGTAGACCTAGGGTTCAACAATTCAAGAATGCACCAACAAAACCCTAACTACTATCCATTTTGGCAACACCTGTGAAGCAGATGAAGTCTCACCCAAGGTAGAGGCAGGGGTGTTTGCAGGAATCAAGTGTCTACAACCTAGCCAAGACATAGATCCATGATTACAACACTTAATAGAGAACTTAACAGTTAACATTCATTAGTATTTAACCTTTATTCACATCACAGGTCGAAACCCTAATTACAGAACAACGTGATATTCAACTAGATATAACACATCCAAGCACTTAGCACATAGAAATAGATCAGATCTAGAATTCATTCACATCACTAAGAACTAAGTTACTATATCAGAAGCATCTAACATATATTACTACACTAAGCATAAATCACATCAATATCATAACAACCATAATGCATAAAGCAACCACAACATAGGATATACGTGGTTCACCCCAGTGTGGGGCTGTGTCCACCAACTCTTCTTCTTCTTTATTGTCTTCTGTCAATCTTCTTACATGAACAGAGCCACAAACCAAATCTGCATATGACAAGAGATATGTGTGCACCTCACCTTATCCTCCTTACCCGAGCTAGGTTCAAGCACAAAGCCTTCTTACAATCACTTTCACTTAGCTCTACAAGTTCTCAACACACATTATGCACAAAGCCTCTAGATCCACACTAAGCTGATTCTACAAGGTCTAGTACTTATTAAATCACCTAGATATCTATTTATACATTACAAAATGGTCCTAAACATGGTTAAACCCATGGGACGACATCCCATACCCGTTACATAAACCCTAAACCCAAAAATCCCTAAAAAGGGGGTGAGATCCCGTGATCTCCGCTTCACCTTGTGCTCCACCTTCGACTAGCCTGTCGAAGTCCAAAAAATGGTCAAAGATGACCAAGATTCTCCAAAACTTGATCAAGGGCCAACATATGTGGTCTGAGATATGGTCAGCCTTTATTTCCTCAAATTTGGCCAACAATTCAGTGCCGACGTCATATCTCACAAGTAGTTGGAAATGGTTTAGGAAAACCATTGCCAATTCGCCAAAAGTAGAGTATCTTGAGCAATCGAGATCGATGTACCATTTCAAGACACTCCGGATAAGAGTGAATTGAAATAGATGCAAATGAACAAAGTAATCTCTCAGAGAGTTTGACGAGAACCATAGGTGAAACGTGGTCACATGATCACCTGGATCTTCATTAGGCCTACCTTCAAAATTTGGAATGTTTAAGGGAAACTTCGTCGACATGAGAGGCCAACGTAGATCATGATAGATTGGGTGATTTAACAATATTAACAAGTCTAGAAAATGCAACGTTGCGAGAAATGATAGCTTGGGCTGTTGACTATGTATAGGGAAAAAGGGACCGAGAGTTTGATTGGCACCAGGTTGCCAGGAAAATTTAGGTTGCTGACCAGGGTTCTAGTAAAAACCATGGCCTTGAACAACATTCAGATATTTCACTTGTTGAGACGTCATCGGCTAACTCTCATAGTTGGATGTTGAGGGCTGGGAAGGGATTACTCCCTGTGTCATGTTCCAAAGGTTTTGGAAAGGGTTTCCCCTTGCCGATCTGACGAGCATAGGTACTGAGCCTTGCCAGGGGTTCCATTGACCATGGAAGGGGTTTCCCTCGATAGACATCCCTGATGAGGGAACTGATCCCTTCCATGAATTCCAGAGTCCTTGTGAGGAGGAGATTCCTATGTTTTCCCCCTGTGTAGGAATAGTACCTTGCACAGGATTTTGTGGTCCAAAACCAGGGTTTCCCCCGGTTGAGACGACAACTCACGAGAATGCATTGTTTCCAAATGCATCAAACAAAGAGAATGACATTGAACCCACCGATGGGGTGTAAGAATAAGGTCCTTGACTACCTGCTCCAAACAAGCTGTAGTTCATGTTTGGCTAGACAGGCCATTGAGAAGCACCATTGAGTGAGGGGGATGAAGGTGGTATATTACCCCCTCCGTAAGGGAAAGCATTATAGGGGGGATGAGGTGCCCCCCATGGACCCTTCCAGAGGAGCGTTTGAGCTCCCTACCCCAGACCCATGGTATGTAGGGTGGAGTAGGTGAGGAACGAGTTCATATCAAATCCAGGCATCCCGTATGAAAACATAGGACTCGTCGCACTCTGTGTGAATGGTGTAGTGATTGCTGCCATAGAAAGAATCAGACCATTGCCCGAAGTAGAGGTGGCCAAGACCATAGTGGTCCAGGCTGATGAAGGTGGGTTAGGAGGTGGAACACCCACTGTGGTGGAAACCATAGAGGGAGTGTGAGGACTCCCTGACGAAGTAGCAACATTTGCTTCCATCGCTACTTGCAGGACTATCTGATGCTCATGATGTGTTACCCTTGGGGGGGTAAGCTGTATCAAAAGTGGTGCCGACAAGTCAGTGATCGGAGGGTTATACGGATCAATAAATTCCGATCCAAGGTCATAAATAGTCAGTTCCTTCAGATACGAGTGTTCTCCTCTCGGAGCTAGCTTGGGCACGGTTTTCTATGGGTCGGTCACCTCAAATGACCCTTGCTGGTCAAGTCTTCGCCGTAACAGTGGTCGTGGTGGCTCTAAATTAAATAGCAGCAAGCCTTGAAGCCTTCGCGACCGACATAGATATTGATATTCCACTGTGTGAGAATATCAATGAAACAGTAATGATTTTTCTAACGTTGAAGACCAAGCACACACTAGAAAAGTTCCTATGAGATAAAGCAAACAAACTACTAACTAGTTGGAAGAACAGTTATGCCAACTAACACTAGAGAAACTTATCGATGCAAGTGAAATTCGAACATGGAAGCACCCTCTAAGTATACTCTGCAAAGAGTGGCTTGACATCTTCCCTAGGTACCTTGGTATACCCCCGCAATCACCTATGTAAGTCCCTAAAATAAAGGCAACTAGGTTGCCAGCTCGCAAACAGTCATTGGGCGGGTACAATCGACAGTCGGGTGGACCAAAATGAGAAGGGTATCAAGCCTGAAAGCTATCTATGGTATTGAAATAAAGTGTTCTGGAAGACAACTAAGGACCTTGAACAGATTCGAGATCCATGAAGCTTTGTTGAAAATGCGACCGACATAATCCCACGACAAGTCTTCTATATGTGTTCCCCACTATGCTTGGTCTGACTTTGGAGGGATTATCTCCACGACCTTTCTGCACACAACCTCGTGTTTAGCCCCTATGTTAGAGAGGGGTCCCAGATAACTTTCATGTTTACTGGAATTTTTACACTCCCTAGCACTAACTCCTATGTTTGTTTTTTAAGACTTGAAGAGTTTCCTCTCCAACCTGAATCAAGGCTCTAGCCTAGACTAGTTGATGGACCCTACAAACATAAAGTTTAGTTGATTTTAATTAGTGTTAATTTTAAGTGGCTTGTTTTAAATCAAGGAATAGGAAATGAAACTAGTGGTGTGTTTTGAGAGATGGAGGAGAAATAAATGAAAATGAAAGCAAAATTAACTCGATTTGACAAATAAAGATTTGCAATTTTAACTCTTTAACTAACTTTTCAAAAATAACTTTTTCTAAGATATTTTAAAGGAAAACCTAAAAGAATATTTCCCTCGACTATGAGATACTTAATGTCCTAAGTGATCAGTAAAGAACTTAAGAAAACACTCTTTTTCCTGAAAAATAATATAACCAACCTAACTACTTAACCAAACTAAGAAATGAAATATTTTTCTATTTTTGTTTATGATTCAAACAAGAAACTTGAAATAAATTCTTTTTCTTTTTCTTTAAAACAAGCAAAAGGGGAAAAATTGAAGACACGACAAGACTAAAAACCGACTCCTGGTCCACTGCGGATAGCAGGGAGTCACTGGAAATTCCAAATAGGTTGATCAGAAAAGACTCACAGACTCGTGTAAAACCCTTTCAGAAAATAAAAAAACACAAGAAATCTTTAAAAGATAAGCAAATTGGCGTCAAACCTAGGCTAAAGACTGTAACAACAGAGACCAGTACTAGATCAAGAAACCCCTAAGAATTCTAAGTTCAATCAGGGAAGAGGTTGACTACTTCTTCTTATTGAAAAAAATTCTTGACACAGGCACGCAATTGATACTTCAGTATCTTGCGTATGTACGTGGGCTGTCCAAAAGAAGGGCGCATATGTATGCATGCAGACCCACTTCAGGCCTCGTACACCTTTGTAACTTCTCAAAAAAATGAAAACTAATAGGCAAACTGACAGGGCAAGGAGTACTGGTATGGAATACCAGAATCCATTAAAGACTCAACAACTTACAGAAACTCAAAAAGGTAATCAAACCAATTTAAAACACCCAAAAATATCCCCTAAAACCCTAGAGGCTTCCCCAGTATGGTCTCCAGTTCTGCTATAGCAGGAAAACCCCCCTATGGACTACACTAGGGTTCAACATGTAGGAAAATCTAACCATCTAAAAGTCTCCTACTTTTTATAACTACCTCGAATATACCCCACATTCCTGTACGAAATACCAAGTGAAAAGATTCGGTAACTTTACCTTTTACTCCGCGTTTAGTGTTGATCCTTTCGCGTTCGATTTCTCCCCTGACTACAAGCCTCCTCCTAAGGCTGGTCTGCATTCAAAAATAGATAAACATGGAACTACAAACATGCATTTCATTTATGAATCATGGGTTAGATGTCATTATAAAACACAAATCAAACATAGACATTTGATACATCATTTTTCGGGACATAAAAAGTATTTCTTTTATTGATATCACAAAGTTTACTTACAATGAGATCGACGATTGCTCTGTGAACCTGGTCCAGGATGCTCTTCACCAAGATCCAAATGCACTTCCATGTATCTTTCTCCTCTCACACTTCTTCTAGGGAAATGGCATAGGCTTATTATGGAGGAAAAAGGGCTAGAATAGGAAATTCTGATGGAAATCTCACAAGGTGGTTGCAATTTTTGGGGCAAGGAGGGGATGTGAAATAGGTAGAGTTTCATGATTCTTATTCTTGGCTTAGGAATGAGACCCAAACACCTCTTTTATATGGTAAAAGTATGGTCATTCGGTTGGGTGACAGGCTATAGGTGGAGGATTTGTTGGGAAACTACCCAATAGCCCGTAATCTCAATGAATTCCTTGCAACTTTTTAATTTTTGCAACTTTTATGGGTATACACGGGCTGTAATAGTGCAACTAGCATATGTACGTGAGAGTAGTGGTGCATCAAGTGTGTGCACGTGGGCCGTAGTGGTGCATGGATCATACATCTTCAAAAATATTTTTTTTTAGAATAATTTCTCAGTGATGACTTGGAAAAAATAACAAGTAATAGGGCCAAAAGCCAGGTATACATGTATGGTTGAAAAAGTGGTCATGTCGATGCAGTCTTCGACTGATCCCTCTCTTCTCTTGGAGAGTTTCGAGTCTACCAAAGTGGTCATGTTGATGCAATATTTGACTGATCTCGCTCTTATCTTGGGGAGTGATGTGTCTACCGACTACGTTTTTAGCATTTCTAGTTCAGTACTTTCAAAACAAGGGGGCATTTCGTTCACTTCGACCCCCTCTAAGCCCTAGGATGGTTTACTTTGATTGGAATGATATTGTTGAGCCTCATATTCCTTATTTTTCACCTTTTTAAATAGGGTTTGAAGTTAATTCAACAAACATTTATCGATGTATTATGGATGAAGGAGCCTCTGCAAGTATTTTATCCTCCTCGGTTTGGAAAGTCTTGGGATCTCCCGAGCTTGTGTCTTCTTTGCATGAGCTGTTGGATTTTGACAGATGTCCTAGTGAATATTTGGGGATTCTTCCTCATTTTTCGTATCTCGTTAGGTGGGAATATTGTCCTTGTCGATGTTATAGTGGTGCAAGGCCCATTAGATTTCAATATGCTTCTCGGGCGTGATTATGTATATGCTATGAATGTTGTGGTGTCTACGATTTTTTGGGTGATGCATTTCCATCACAATGGAAGCATTTTCACTATCAACCAATGACATCTGATAATCACCATCCTAATTCGACATTATTTCAGGCTGCCCCTTTATATGTTCCTAGTGTTCGTGTAGACTCTACCCCGCCATAGGTTAATTATGTGGCATCTTATCCTCGGTGTTCGATTGCTTATGAGAAGGAACCTGTGCAGTCATGTTTTCCTTCTCGAGACTTGGTCTCAACAATTGATCCTTTGGTTTATCCAATGGGGGCATGAGAGCCCTTGCTTCCCCCTCTTGGTACAAGTGATCTTGTTAGGATTACTTGAGAAAAGTATCCCCCTGGAGTCTTCTTTAAGCCATTTTCAGACTCTCTAAACATGAAAACATTTCCAAGCGATCTTGTTGTCCTTCATGATTTCCAAACTCAAATTTGAAGGCACGTCTGTCCGATGGTAGTTTACCCCTTTCTTGGTCTGGATGGTCAATTTTATGAACAAAGGTATACTCTAGGAGATTCAGTTCTCTAGAAGAGTATTCTCAGGTATAAGTGTAACCCTTTTTTGGGCCCGATGGAATAAATTTACAAAAAAGGAACATTCTCCTTAGTTTTGGTTTATCAACCTTTTCAGGCCTTGGAGATTACTTATGAAAAATGAACCCCCACAGAGTCCATATTTAAGTTCTTTTTAGACTCCCTAAAATTGAAAAGATTGTCGAGTGACCTTGTTCCTTCACACTCGTTAAATTGGTCAAGAATAACATCTATTGGCATGAGTTTACCCCTTTTTCAAGATTGTGGATTATGGAGGAAAAAGGTACACCTCGAGAGATTTGTCTCACTGAGAGAGTTATCCTTAGTAAATTTTATACTTTTTCAGGCTAAGGAGACTAAATCTAGAAAAAGGTTGTGATTCCATAGTTAAGCTATTTTCAGACTCCTTAAAATTGAAAATATTTCTAAGTGATCTTGTCTTTTTCACACTCATTAAAATGGTTTTGAATAGACGTCTTTTCAGTGCTAGTTTATCCCTTTTTCGAACTGACTAGACTATTTTAGAAAAATGTACCCCAGTGGGGTCTTTTACATTTTTTCAGACTCTCTAAACGTGAAAAAACTACCGAGCTTACCTTCTCCGGACTCGTGAAAAATACATTGAAGGGGGTTTCATCGTGTCTTGCTAATCACATTTTCATCTCTACGTCTTTGGCCTAATGCCGACTCCATGTTTCTCTCAACTAAACCTTTGAAGCATGCCTTATATGCAAGCCTTGTAGTACTTTTCCTCTACGACCTAACACCTTGACCCATGCAGGAATTTTCCCCGAGTGTCCTTTTCCTACACATGTCTCCTTGATCTAAACATTAGTGTGTTCCTTACACCTGGAACTAGTATGCTTGCGACACTCGTTCCTCCTTTGCAACGTAACATTCTTTTATTCTTTTTCAAGCTCTTTAAAAAAAAAATTGAAAAATACAAAAAAAATAAAAACAAAATCCAAAAAGAGGGGTCGGGAAATATATATTATTTTTTGGCAGCACAATGAGTCATCCTTGGAAAAAGAACATCCTTTCATTTGTTTGTCAATCTTTGGGATATAATATGAACTTAGGAAGTTTTTCTTGCTACATAGAGTTGTGTCCTCCTCCATCTGGTTACTCTTCCAAACACATGGAGAGTTTGCTTTGCCTCCTACATCGTGAACTTATGTCAATTTCATGATTCCTGAGTCTGATCATATTTCGTGCTATTGTCCAAGGGAAGTTTCACCCATCCTAAGTCAAAATTTCTACAGTTTGTATCTTGACCGCATGCCTGACCATCCCAAAAGTCAAATCAAGTCCTTGTTCGAAATCAATGAAGTCCTCTGCCTGATCATCGAGATCCTCTTGTCTTTTCCCGACGATCCATCAAAGACCTCTAGATAGCTAAGTCATACACTCACATTTTACTCCTACCCGAGTTTTGAAGATCTTGAATTTGTTGCTCGATCTCTGAAGACCTCATCTCCAACCATCGAGTGTTATTGGCTTCTTGAATATGGATATTATGCTTGTATATCTTTGATTTTGAGATGTAGATCCGCTGTGTATTGCTCACAGATACACTTTATATAGTAATATTACATGGATATGCAATGTATTTGATTGGAAACCATGATTTATTTCATCCTGAGCATGGGTATGCCCCCCTGAGAGAGACAAATGTTATTTTTTTGCAGATGGCACCTCCCGAACTCTAGTCCCAGGCTCACCCGTTTCGTACATTGGTGAAGATTTTGTAATGTATTTTGGATATCGGATTCTCTTCTGACCTCACACATTAAGGGGCATATATTATAAACCTAAATTTCTCTACATATGCATACCTAACATTTGGCCCTCTTACTTGCATTTTTTTCCAAGCCATCACTGAGTTGCTCTTCTAAAAAAAACAAAATTTTGAAGATGTACGCGTCCTGATCCACTATTGGATGCATGAATATGCTTTTTACACCACTAAATCATGTGTGCATATGCATGATGCACCACTATAGCATGTGTGCGTATGCATGCTGCACCACTACAACCCGTGTATACTTGCAAAATTTGCAAAAATTAAAAATTTGCAAGGAAATCGTTGATATTATGGGCTATTGGGTAGTTTCCAAACTAATCCACTGCCTATAGCCCGTCACCCAACCAAATAACCATCCTTTTACCATATTAAAGGAGGTGTTGGGGTCTGATTCCATATCTAGACATAAGAACATTGAAACTATTCCTCTTTCACATCCCCTCCTTGCCCCAAGAATTTGCAGCCTTGTTGTGAGAATTACCTCAGAATTCCTCACTTTTCCATTTTACCCCCATAAGAATCCAATCCATTTCCCAAGAAGAAGGTTGAGAGGAGAAAGATACATGGAGTCACACTTGGATCTTGGTGAAGAGGAGCACATACCAGGTTTGAGGAGAAGTATCCAACTTTGGTTGTAAGTGATCATTGTATTATCAATAAAAGAAGTACTTTTCCTGTCCCAAAACATTATGTGTCAAATGTTTGCATTTGTTTTATGTTTATTCTAACATCTAACCCTTATTTATGTACGAAATGAATTCTTGTATTTATCTGTTTATCTGTCTTTGAATGCAGGTCGGCCTTGAGAGGAGGTTTGCAGTCAACGAAGCTATCAAGCGCGAGAGGATCAACACCGAACGTGGAGTAAAGGTACAATTACCAGATCCTTCTCATTTTTCTTTTCCTGCATAAATCTTGGGTATGTTTGGGGTAGTTAAAGAGGTAGGATAATTTTAAATGGTTATTGATCTACCTACATTATAAACCCTAGTGTAGCCATAGGGGTGGTTTTCTCGCTAGCAGAAACCCAGAGTTGTCCTTACAAGTACTTCGACGGATGATTTTCCTGAAGAAGTTCATGAGTTGGTGGATAATTTTGCTCACATATTAGTGGATGAGTTTCCTAACTCATTTCCACCCATTAGAAGTATCAACCATCATATTGATTTGATACCAGGAGAAAGTCTTTCAAACAAAGCAACATACAGATTGACACCTCAAGAGAATGAGGAGGTAAAGAACCAAGTCCATGATTTGTTAGACAAGGGTTTGGTCAGAGAAAGATTGAGTCCATGTGCAGTACCAACTGTGTTGAGTATAAAGAAGGATGGAGGATGGAGAATGTGTACAGACTCAAGAACCATAAACAAGATCACCATCAGGTATAGATTTCCTTTGCAAAGAATGGATGACTTAATAGATTGTTTAAGTGGAGAAAATTTATTTTCTAAAATATATTTGAAAATTGGATATCACCAAATAAGAATGAGAGAAGGTGATGAGTGGAAAAAAACCTTCAAGACGAATGAAGGGTTGTATGAGTGTCTTGTTATGCCATTTGGCTTAACAAATGCCCCAAGTACTTTTACGAGGTTGATGAATGAAATACTGAAAGAATTTATTGGAAAGTTTGTGGTTGTATATCTGAATGATATATTGGTCTTTAGCAAGACTAAAGAGGAGCATTTGAGACATCTGACATTAGTGATGAGGAGACTACAGTAGGAGAAGTTGTTGATAAATCTGAAGAAGTCCTCTTTTATGAAGACATAACTCATTTACTTGGGTTTTGTGATCTCTTCAAATGAATTGAAGATGGATCCAAAGAAGGTGAAATAAATCAAAGAATGGCCATCACCAAGGAGTATGTTTCAAGTAATAATCTTCCATGGATTAGCAAGTTTCTACAGGAAGTTCATTAGATATTTCAGTGGAATTTGTGCACCAATGATGGACACAGTGAAGAAGAGGCACAAGTATTTTAAATGGACAGAGGAGACTGAGAGGAGCTTCAATATATTGAAGGAGAATATAACAAAATGACCAATTATGGTCTTACCAAATTTTGGAAAGACATTTCAAGTGATATGTGATGCAAGTGGAGTTGCAATTGGAGCATTTTTGAGCCAGGATAATAAACCACTTGCATATTTCAGTGAGAAGCTGAATGAGACTAAGAGAAAGTACTCCACATATGATAAAGAATTTTATGCCATAATTCAAGCCTTGAATAAATGGAGGCACAACCTAGTTCCGAAGGAATTTGTCTTGTACAACGATAACCAAGATTTACAATTTATAACTAGACATGAGAAGTTAAATCAGAGACATGCTAAGTGGATACAGTTTATGCAAAATTTCAATTTTGTCATTAAACATATTTCTTGTAATGCTAACAAATTCGTTGATGGATTGAGAAGAAGATGTCTAATTCTGCAAGAATTTTAGGTGAAGACCTTAGGGTTTGAACACCTTAAGGATATGTATTGTGATGATCCTATTTTAAAGGAAGCATACGAAGCATGTGAAAATCCTGTGTTGAGAGACATGAGCCAGTGGAAAGCCTATATGATTCAAGAGGGATTATTGTTCAAGGGCAATCAATTGTGCATACCAAAATGCTCAATGAGGGATAACCTTTTGAAGGAAAAGCACAGTGGAGGATTGGATGGACATTTAGGCCATGATAAAAAATTTGCACATTTGAGAAGTGCATATTACTAGCCAGGTATGAGAAAATAAATGACAAAATTTGTGAATAGATGTAGAATCTGCCAACATGTAAAAGGAAAAAGACAGAACATTGGATTGTATCAACCATTGCCAATACCAGAGAGGCCTTAGGATGCAATAAGCATGGATTTTGTGTTGGGACTTCCAAGAACACAAAGAGGATGTGATTCCATATTTCTGGTGGTGGATATATTTTCAAATATGGAACACTTTATTCCATGCTAGAAGACTAGTGATGCAACACATGTTGCAAATTTATTTTTCAAGGAAGTTGTTTGACTTCATGGATTACCCAAAAGTATTGTCTCAGACAAAAATACCAAATTTGTTGGTCATTTCTAGAGAACACTGTGGAAGAAGTTGGGGACATATTTGTCCTTCATCTCAACTTATCACCCTCAGATAGATGGACAGATTGAGATGGTGAACAAAAGTTTTGGAAAATTATTGAGGAGTCTGGTTAATGAGCATCATAGTTAGTGGGATCATATTCTGCCACAAGAAAAAATTGCATACAATGATTCACCAAACAGAAGCACTGGGAAGATCCCATTCCAAATACTGTATGGAATGTAGCCAAGAGGAGTAGCTAAGTTGAGAGACTTGGAACAGAGTGTGATCAGAAGCATTGGAGCAGAAGATTTTGTTACAGAAATGAACAAGATCCATAGCCAAATCAAAGAGCAGTTGCAAAACTCTAGCCAAGAGTACAAGTGTAGAGTTGATCAACATCGCAGAGAGATTCAATTTGAAGTAATATATTAGGTTGTGGCACATCTCAAGAAAGAAAGGTTTACAAGGGGAACATATAACAAGTTGAAGATGACGAATATAGGGCCATGTAAGATCTTAAGGAAGTTTGATGAAAATTCGTATGAGATTAAGCTGCCAGATGACGTGGGAATATCACCCTTATTCAACATATCGGACCTGTATCCTTACAGGGAAGATGACACAGAGATATCAACAAATCAAGAGAAGATTCAATGGGAAAATTAAATGCCTATAGTAGAAAAGCCACAGATGGAGAATATCATTGATCAGAGGATCGACAAGAAGACTAGGAGGAAGACCTATTTTGAATATTTGGTCAAGTGGAAGGGACACTCGATAGAAGATGCTAGTTGGGTAAATGAAGCTGATATCCAGAAGCATGGACAGTGAGCGCAGGATCTCATGGACATGAGTCCATGAATTTTCATCTAGGGGAGTATGATGCAGGAGAATCGTCTGCAAGCACACGTGGAGAGAAAAATCAACACCTTAGCATGCCTTTGAATCATTTCAGAATCATAACCGCTGACATTTCCTGCAAATATTTTTTGAACTGATTGAAAAACTGAAGAAGATCAAGTGCTTGGGAGCTGAATGATCACGAGTGATCTGGGAGTTTCACTCCTAGAATTTAATGTAACGTAAATTAATTAGAAGTTAGTTTTTTTTCTTGAGTAGACGAGTAGTTGGAGGGAAACCTAGGAGCCCTCTAGGATAAATAGAGGTTTTGTATTCCCGAATGAGGCTACTGTAAATTAGTAGGAGATGGATGTGATTTAATTGTTGCTGAGTTTTAGTTTTTTTTTTATCATAGATGTAGCCATTTACATTTGAATGAATATAACAAAGGAAAATTGATCCAATGCACAATGTTGCTACTGTTTACAATTCCCTGTTATTTTGTTTTCACGAATGAATGAGTTATGTTATTGAGTATATGAAACTATGAAGTGTTTGGATACATTTAAATTGTTTCTCTTCGTTGAGTTCATGTATGGTGTGCATACAGTCCGAAAGGAGTGCGTTGACAGACTCTGTTTCGACTCAGAAGCTCAAAAGAGATAGCATGAAACTTCCATTTGCAAGGAGTGCAAAGATACTACTGCAAGGTGTGCACAGTCATCGCAAGAACTTAAGTCTTATGTCAGAATATGCTACAAGGAGTGACAAAGTCTGTTTTGACTCATCAGCTCAGAAGAGATAGCATAAAATTTCCATTTGAAAGGAGTGAAAAGGGACTGCTACAAGGTGTGCACAGTCGCCCGCAAGAATCTAAGTCTTGCATAAGCATCTGTTGCAAGGAGTGCATAGATCTAAAATTAAACTAAGTGTCAAATTAATCCTCTAAGGATTCAAAGGTTTCGAGAGGGAAAGCTCAAGAGAGATAGCAAGAGAAATATTCAAGGGAAATGGAGTTCTGAAAGCTTCATGAGTCATTGACTAAGATTCATTTGAGAGGAAGCAGTATCATTCTGGATCGTTGGATTTGGGCATAGTACTCGAGATTTAAGTATTTCTATGCACACATGAGAGAGGATTCATTGAAGTCTCGAAGTGGCTAGGGACCGTCCATCATCCAGAGGGATAGGTGGTGAAATATCTACAACTTCGAAAGTTTGTAGATAGGGAGAGAGAAAAATCACCGAAGAGACAAAATAGATCTTATTCGTTGGTCGCCAGGGGGTTCCATGTCAACAGATATGAGACTTCAGGGGAAAGTCACTTTGAGGATATCATTAAGGAGTTGAAACTCCCGAACCTTGAAGAGATGAAGTAAATCATAGCCATCTGATTCAAAAGGACACGTGTCAACAGAACGTCATATTCGGGTGAAATCACTCTGGGAGAAAGTGAAGACTGGAAGTTGAAACTCCCAAAGCCTGAAGAGCGAAGTGAACAAAAACCATCAATCCCTAAGGGACACACATCGATAGATCATCATATTTGGATGAAAGTGCTCTAGGAGAAGGCGAAGACTGAGATTGAAAATCCCGAAGCCCAAAGAGCGAAGTGAACAACAATCATTGATATATGAGGGACACGCGTCAACAGATCGTCGTCTTTGGATGAAAGTGCTCGAGGAGAAAGTGAAGACTGAGAGTTGAAACTCCTGAAGTCAGAAGATTCAAAGTGAACCACAACCATCGATATGTGAGGGACATGCATCGATAGATTGTCAACTTCAGGTGGAATTCCCGTGGAGGAAAAAATATTTGAGAGTTGAAACTCCTGAAGCCTGAAAGGCAAAATCAATCATAGTCATCAGTTTGGAAGGAGGGCACACATCGATATATAGTGGAGATTTGGGAGTGCATGCAAAAGGAGGAAAAGGATCACTGACTGATAGTTGACCAAGGTAGAAAGAGGACAGACCTTAGCCACGATCAAGAATAAACGCTTGAGATCCCAAGATTGATAGTCATGATTAATTGCGGGGATAGAAAGTGATCGGTTTTTAAAAATATGAGAGAAAGCCGCAATCAAAACCAAGGTATTTCCATAGGTACATGTGGTATATTCTATTGAATTACGGGGAGAAAAGTGGTGTGGTATCAAACCACTCTAGGCTGCCTCACAATCACATGATTATGTGGGGACATAGCCCGAGGTCACATACAGGAAAGGGCTAACGAGAGAGGAGCTAGTGCATGAAACTTGAGAGTTCAACAATGTGAAGGAAGAGGTTGCGGGTACCATGGAACCTACACCAGAAGAATGAAAGGAACTGTGTTAAATTTCAAGTGAGACCATTAAGGGTTCAGAGAGCCTATTTGGCTCGAAAGTCGAAGATCCTTGACCGGGAGGTCGCCCAGTCCCTTAGGAAGGAAGGGGGGTCTGCATCAAATGACATGTCTTGGGGTAAGTTAGAAGACTAATGGTACATGTTGGTATAGGGGAAGACCCAGGGTTCAACTCTAACAACACACCAACAAAACCCTAACTACTGACCCTTTCGGCAACACCTACGAAGCAGGTGAAGTCTCACCTGAGGTAGAAGCAGGGGGGGTTACAAGACTTAGGTGTCTATAACAAAGCTGGGACACAAATATGTGATAATGACACTCCACAGAGTATTCTAGAAACACTTAGAAGGTGATATGAATTAATTCATTAGCTTCATTAACATCGTAGAACAAACCCTAAGAGAGATCGACACAGTAACAATAAATATTAAGTACTTCGATCATTTATCACATAGCACTGAGTTAGATCTAACATTCATTCATTCTTAACACAAATAAAACACTAAGAATCAATAGATCTATCTAACATACATAATAAGAAAATTACTGAGGAGATTCATAACATAACCAACAAAGCACAAAGAATACTAAGGACACAAGATATATATGGTTCACTGTAACACCCCAGGTTTTGAACCCCCATCTTAAATAATGTATTGTTACAATGCTGAGAGGGTAGAGTTCCCAAACAATTATTAAAAGGCTAGTGTGACCAAGAAATGTAATTTTTTTATCATTATTAATAATAAATACATGGTTGGATACTAGACGGACAAGGACTAGAGTTGTAGGGGTATATGATTCCACAAGATAATGGGATTGAGGGGCTAAGTGTTGATTTCCTATGTTAATTACCCTTTCTGCCTAAGGGAGGGGATCAGTTATGGGAGATTCTTGGGGAAGGCCAGGAGGTTCTTGATTTCCTAACGTAGTTATCTAAACCCACCTCTGGTCTGATGGGGGGGTTTGAATGATGGCTTGTTCATTGATTTTTTGTACGATTCACTCATTTCCCTCACACACTCCCATGCACCCACTGACCCATTCATTGATCCATCCTAATTTGCGTCTTGGCTTGGGAAAGGGAGATGAACTACTAAATATTAGCCATGGGATAGTTGGTTGTAGTGGTCGTTGGTGTGATCCAGCCTTGACTTGAGGCCACATGTCTGAGATGTGTTGGCCTGTGTTCAATGTTTCTCACAACTACGAGTCCTGAGAGTTCCAACATTGAGATTCTGGACCAGTTGCGTTGGATCCCGAATAAGGAGAAGGAATGCCTGAGGGACTGTGTGGCATATAAGGGTGGAGGTCTGTTATCTCGTGTGGTGCAAGATGGGTAGAAGAGAATTGGGTACTTGGATTGCTGTGAGAGCTTGGAAACCTGTGAGAGCTTGGGTGATGACTAGTTTGGGAAGCCAAGTAACACTCTGGAACTATCCTTGTGGATTCATACCCCTGGCTCGAGGGTGACACTGCTATTGAGTTTTGGAACAGTAGTGTCTACGGTTGGGTGGAACTTCCTTGGTTTGTAGATAGTTGGTGTCATATTTCATAAAGATAAGTGCTCTCTATTATGGTATTGTTTATATGTATATGAATGTATTTGCCACTGTGTATATTTAATTAACATTTAATTGAATCTTTAGATTATGCATGCTTACTGGATAATGTTGTGTATGTCGTTAAAGCCTTTTATTTTATGCATCCTTAAACTTTAAAGAAGGTATCGGTAAGAGAAAGAAGTCCAAGGGCGGGCTTGAAGGTAGCATGCCCCAAACTGTGGGTGGATGGGTATGTTATAGTTTGGTATCATAGCTTCTGGTTGAAACACCAGGTTGGTATGGGTTGGGTCTGTTGGTTAGAGTCTTGGGGTCGAGATCAAATTCTGACCGTGGAGTTGAAAATCTTAGAAGGAATGGCATTGCAGAATCTACATAGAATATAGAATGTCAAAGAATCATGTAAGGGGTTCAAAGGATCGTGACCGTCCTCTTCGAATTCGGGAGCGATTTCCACTGTGGGATCGGGAGAGATTCATGATCATTGGATCAGAGGAAAGGTGAATATGGGTCGTTCGATGAAAAGGGAGAAAGGGTTAAGGTCACAATCATCAGATTCCATTGGAAAGAGATATTAACGAACATTAGGCATTGCAGGGAACCAAGTTACATGAGAGATAATTTCCCAAGGAAGTCCCACAATCCAAACCACGGTTTCCCCAAGGGGTTATGTTTCAACATCAGGATAATTGTGGGGTGAAAAGTGGGTTACTCCAAACCACCGATGCATGCCTCCACAGTTTGAAAGGCATGTAATGATGTGACATGTTGGTACTCAAGTGATGAACCTCCATATAGCCGAAGTATCCAGGGATCATCGATCTGTAGGAGGACATGCATCAACTATTGATTAAGGTTGGTTGTCATTGATGTCAACCATTGAAGAAAGATCCGTAGCACAAAGTTTTGGGTAATGGACCCAATAGTGTTTGATGTAAATATGACTCATTATTGTTTTGTCATGGTTGATAATAAGTAAATATGGATGAACTCCAAAGTGGTCCCCTTATGGTGAAAGCCCTCACGGGAAGACG
>ML779754.1:867023-881951 GCA_009831015.1 Picea engelmannii | reverse complement strand
AGAGATTTTAAAAGGTAAATAATAAAGTGAAGTGATGAGTGTATTATAATTCAAAGTGAATACAAAATAAATTATTTCAATAATAAATTTAATGGAGAAATTATAAGTGGACCCAACCCTAAAATAAGGAAAGTGGGCCAAGTAGCTGAAGAACATTGGGGGTTGTAGCCTCCTTCTGGTTGTAGCCAGAGATTTGGGGAGTTGGAGCTTCCCTCAGGTTGTAGCCTTAGAAACTATGGGGTTGGAGCCTCCTTCCAGTTGCAGTTGGAAAACAAAGGAAGTTGGTGCTTCTAATGAATGTAATTCTTCAAGACATATAAGAAAAAGCATTCTGTGGTTTTCTCCCGATTTGGGTTTCCACGTAAAACACTGGTGTACTGTGCATGTGTTGATTGTTTATTTATTACTGCTCATTATTGGATAATAATTCTACATTGATATAACATTTGAAGAAAAAGAATTATAATTATGTTGTTACTGATTCACCCCCCCTCTCAGTAATCCAACATCAACTGATTGTGTGCTCCAGGTAAAAGTGCTCTAGGAAAAGAGCGAGCAAGAGAAGTTGAGAATTGAGATTTCCAGACCCTTGAGATCTGAAGTGAATCTCATTCATTCGATCTGTAGGAAGAGACGCGGTAGAAATCTGCGCACTTCCGGGGAAAGCAAAGGTTGAGGGTTGAGCTCTTTGAAGTACAAAGACCAAAAAGGATCTTAGCCATTGATCTGCTGAGAGCCACACATCACTAGATCCAGGGTTTTGGATAAATGCCAGTGGGGCCGGAGAAGTTTTGAAATATCATAATTTTGAAACTCGAAGACCCGAAAATATCTCAACCGTTGATTTGCTAAGAGCCACGCGTCACCAGATGCATAGCTTCGGTAAAAGCCAGTGGGGCCAGATAAGTTTTGAAATCTGAGATTTTCGAAGTTTGAAGAACCGATGTAAGCCTCCACCGTCAGATTAAGGAGTACATGTGGTGCAGATCCATGGACACCAGGTGAAGACCCGAAGTGAATCTTAGTCGTCCGATCCAGGAGGACACATGGCAATAGATTGTCCAGTTAATGAATTTAGAGTTCGAGAGAATGGGAAGGGTGTTAGTGTTGAAACTCCCGAAGCCCAAAGTACCAAACCCCAAAGAGCCTAAGTGGTGGGGCACGACGATGTCACCTGGAGGTGATGTGGACCCCAGAATTTTTAAGTGACATGGTTTGCAGACGTCATCTGGGATGACGTGGACACATGGGATGTGTGCCATGTGTCAATAAGATTTGAACATTTGAAGTATTTAAAGGTCATTTAGAACATGACACCTGTCACCAGCCTGATTAGGCCACGCGTCCACTTCCATTATTTCTCCACGTGGTGACAGATCGTGCAGTCCGAAGACTGGGCACTCCAAAGGGGGAAATATGTGATAGGTTTCATTGGGTCGAGAACTCCCAAAGGCCTGAAGGATGGATCACATATTGACCATTGATTCCAGAAGACACACATTGAAGGATCGTCGACTTCGGGATAAAGTGTTCCGGGAGGAGGCAAGCAAGGAAAGTTGAGACTCCCAAAGTGTAGAGTCCTGAAGTGGATCTCGATTGTTGATCGTGAAAGAGGACGGGGACCATTGATTTGTTCCTTGATGAAAGTTTTGAAGTCCTGAAGCTCCGGACAAGCGCTTTTTCAGCTAAGCGCAGGGTCATGGCCGTGGTCATATATAGATTGAGATCTGAGGGAAGGAGGGCTAAGGTCTGAATTGGTTGTCTTCGAGACAAAAAAGTGCTAAGGAAGGATTTAGCCATAGTTTCTAGTTGTGGTCACCTGGGAAGGTGGTTTGAGGGAAGCGCCTGCGCAAGATGAGTTTTGTGTCAGCCAAGGATAATAGGGCACTGTTATTTTCAGATAATGGAGATATGATTTTTCAGAATTAAGGGGTCTAAACACATCAAATCAAGATTCATATTGAGGAAATGGAAGAAGGAGAGGGATCCTTTAGTCATGATAAGGAGGTTGAAGGCCAGAATACCAGAGTTGGTAATGTGGAGACAAAGTCCAATGGGCGCAAGGGAAAAGGAGAGCAGGAAACATTAATAGAAATGGTAAGAATCCTGGAAATGGAAGTGCAGAGATACAAAGTAGACAACGAAAGAATGATGATAGAGAAAAGTCAGATAAATGATCGAGTGTTGCAGAGCTTAAATCAATTGCAGAGGAAAACAAAGAACGGATTAAACTCAATACAAGAGGAAGAAGGCAGGTTCCATGAAAGAAGGAATGATCATGGGAGAGCTGGTTATTCCCGAAGTACCAGCAGAGATCATGGACACCACTCACCTCCTTACTCAGAAAGAAGGTTTTATGCATCGAAAGATATCGTAAGTAGTCCAAAGGTGTCTCCTGTCGGACACCAAAGAAGGAAACAAGAGGTAGATAGTTTTCAAGGAGAGCCGAGGAAGATCAAGCCACCTTCCTTCGACGGGGAAAGAGAAAAGGAAGATGATGTCGAAGCATGGTTTCTTAGACTCCAAAGATATTTTCAGTTGCATAACTATTCGTCCAACCTGGAAGCCAAGATTTCCACCTACCATTTACATGGGAAATATGCAATGTGGTGGGACCAACTGAAGCAAGTGGAACATGTTAATGAAAGTGGGATCACTTGGAAGAAGTTCAAGAAGTACTTCCAAAAGGAGTACCTCTCAAAGAATTTCTATGACAAGAAAATGTAGGAGTTATTTGAACTCAGGTTGGGATGCATGACTATGGAAGAGTATGAGAAGAAGTTCTTGGGATTGTCAAAGTATGTCAGGTTCATTGGTCATGAGAAAGTAAAAATACATAGATTTCTAAGTGGACTTCCAACCCTTTATAAGGAAAATATCAAGTATGATGAACCCAAGACCTTGACTGAGGCCATCAGGAAGGATAAATACCTGTATGAGCAAGGCTAAGGAAGAGAATCCCTGGATAAATCTTGGAAGGACAAGAAGAATATGAAGTCCGATCAGAGGAGGAAAGGATTCAAACCTCCCTTCAATAGGAATGAGTCTAATAGAAATCATCAAGATCAGTATGCTAAGGGATATTTCAAGAAGGAAGATTCCTTGGGAAAAAGGGGAAGACCACAAATCCAATGCTGGGAATGCAAGGAAGATCACCTGCACAAGGATTTCCCACATAGAAAAGACAGAGTGAATACTGTGCACACCATCCAAGAGGCTACAACAGTCGAAGATATGGGAATAATCTATGCATCTTTAGATGATCGACAAGTAGAGTACCAGTCCAATATGATCGAGGTGGAAGGTAAGATAATAAATCAACCTGTTGCTATTTTGATTGATTCAAGAGCAATTCATTACTACATTGATCCTAAGATAGTGGATAGATTACATTTGGATAAAAGTAAACTTGGAAAAGAAAGCTTGGTTCAGTTAGCCACTGGAACCAAAAGAAGAATCCATGATATGGTCAGAAGTTGTTTCATAATTCTTAATGGCATGAATACTAGTAATGATCTAAATGTCATACCATTGGGGTCTTATGATATTCTAATTGGAATGGATTGGTTGGACAAGCATCATGATGTCCTAGATTGTCATAACAAGACATTTACATGTCTTGATGGACATGGAAAACATAGCACTATGAAAGGAGTTCCAAGACCCATCTCTATAAGGGATATTTCAGCCTTACAACTAAAAATATGTTTTAGGAAAGGATGTCAATTGTATGCATATCATGTGGAATATCCAGATAATACAAAGGGGCCAAGCCTTAAAGATTTCTTGGTACTATAGGAATTTTAAGATGTATTCCAAAAAATAACTGGATTGCCGCCAAGAAGGGAGATAGATTTCTCAATTTATTTAGTGCCAGGAGCTGCCCCGGTGTCAAAAGAACCTTACAGGATGAGCACACCAGAGTTAAAAGAATTACAAATGCAGTTGGAGGAATTGTTGAAGAAAGGGTACATACGTCCAAGTGTTTCACCTTGGGGAGCACCAATACGTTTTGTCAAAAATAAGCATGGAACCTTGAAGTTGTGTATTGAATTCTGATAGCTGAACAAGTACACTATAAAGAACAAGTATCCTCTACCCCGAATTGATCACCTCTTTGACCAGCTAAGAGGAGCAAAGATATTTTCAAAAATTGACCGAGGGAAGGATGCCATCAGGTAAGAATCAAGGAAGAATACATTAATAAGACAACCTTTAGGACCAGGTATGGGAATTATGAATTTGTAGTGGTGCCATTTGGACTGACCAATGCACCAGATTTATTCATGTGCTTAATGAATGACATATTCATGAATTATTTGGATAAGTTTGTCATAGTATTTGTTGGGACCTTCATTTTTGGAAAGAAACTGTGCAAGTTTTGACTAAGCATGAGTCGTGAAAACTTCTTCAGAGGATGGAAGAAAGAGTAACAGAAAAGAAGTTGTGGAAGCCAATGCAACGCCAGCTAAGAAACAAACGGTTGCAACAAAACAAGAAATCAGGCAAGCTGAGAAGGAAGACACAACCCAACTATATATAGGGATGAATATAATTGTAAAAGGGTTGGTGTATTGGGTTGTTGTTGTTGTTATGATTGTTCGTTCTATTTGTTGGTTGCATTATAATTGGGTTGAGTCATGTCTATTAGAGTCACCCAAGGGTTGGGATTAGTTGTTGAAACTTGTTGTAAGAGACAAGCTAGAGTTTGTACTGAACCTTTCTATGTAAATCTGAGTTTGTAATGAAAGAAAGATCCCGGAGATAATATGACGGAGAACCAAATTTTCAAAATATGATGTGTCTTTGTATGTTTACTTATGAATTACATTGTTACTTTATGGTTTATGAGTTTTGTTTGATGGTTCTAGGGTTAATCATTGTTCATAATGTAAGTAGGTTCAATTCTTGCGGTTAGATGTTTCAAATCTGATGTTGTCTCTTGCGCAAGAATAGAAATGAGTTCTGAAAGATCTATGGATCCTCTTTAGTATTTTCCCTACCCTTCCCTATCTATCTATCTCAGTAGTGCTTTGGGTGAGACTTCTTCTCTTTGGAGGAGATGAAAATGCCAGCACTCTAGACTACAGGGTGCCTTTTGTTGGTAACCTGAGAAGGACCTTGGTCTGATCAAATTCGTGCCAACAAAATGGTTCCTTTGTCGGGACCCCTATTAAAAGGGAACCTATAGGAAGAATGCTACCGCCGATCCATAAATCTGACATTGATAAATGGTGGGAAAGAAACTGTGATGCCTTCATATGGAAAGAAGCGGAAATAAGAAGAAAATCAGTGGGAACCACTAGGGAAGGATTCTTTTACTCGGAAAAATCAAGTGACCAGTACGATATTTTCTCGGTTAAATTCCTGGAAGAATTTTTCCACTGGATCAAGAGACTCCGAGAATCTTCAGAGTTCTAGGGATGGATCAAGAAGATCTTCGTGTGGGATACTGACAAGTTAGCTACACTCCATATGCTGGATTTCCTAGTCACATGAGTTGTGGATTTATGGGTTAGCACAACGATAGAAGGATACATAATAGAATTTGCAGCTGAGAACCACCGGTATTTCTCATGGGCAGAGGAGATTTTCAAGAAAGTCGTAAGGGGAAGATTGTTAAGAGAGGTCCCCCTATGAATTAAGGCTTTCTTGGTGGAGGAAAGGATGTTGATTATGTCCTCGACCGAGATGGCAGTGTAAACACCCTCGCTTGGGGTAGGGTGAGATGGGGTGAGATTCATGGCGTGAGAAAGGGGAAGGGTTCTTTGAAAAATGGGGGGGGGGGGACAAGAAATGGATTCGAGAGATGAGAAATCCTTGAAGAGAGTTGCCATAGTTGAGAAACGATGGCGCGACAAGATAAATAAAGTCACAAGACAGTCTGAAAAGTTGAGGAAAGAAGGAGGATTGGGAGAAAGAGAGGAAAGATAGATGGAAGAAATATAGAGGATGAGAAGATAGGAATGACTGGCCAGTTAAATATTAAACGAGAGAGAAGAAAAGAGAGCAAGAAGTCCCCAGGAGGCGAGACTAGAAGGATAAAGCGTGAATGTAAGAGAGGAGGAAGTCGGCATGAATCTTGGAAGAGAAAGAGAATATTCGGCCATGATAATAGGAGAAATTGGGGATTCGGCCAAAGAGATCGTCCCAGTGGAAGCTAACGAGACCCCCCGGATCAAAGAAAACTGCCCTGAAGCCAGTGGTACTAGCCTTGAATCAACCATACCCCAAGTGCTTTCTATACAAGTAGTAAGTTCGACACTACCTTTTCATGCAAGTTTTGTTCCAGTACAATTAGATAACCAATCACAATCAGGAAGTGCGAGTACAGGGAGGATATTGGGATCCCCTGGTAGATCGCAAGCAAGCTCGTTAGGGTTCATATTGATATGAACAACATGTTCAACAATGGCCAACCATGCGGGAGGTTCGATTGCCCGATACCCAGAATTTTGGGGCAAAGGAGACGTAGACGTTGAACAACATTGGTTCTTGTGTGAAGCAATCTAGAGATCTAGAGGGACTCCAGATGCAAATAAGTTGCTTGAGTTCCAGACTACCTTGAGAGGTCACAATCTCAAATGGTACATGAAGATCATTGAACCAGGAGTTTCAGGAATGCAAGGTCAAGCATTCACACTTGACTAGGTACGGATGAGGTTCATAGCAGAGTTCAAATTGCCTCAGTCAGAACAACAGGCTCTGTCTGAGTTGTGAGAGATCCAGAAGAGGGAAGGTGAATCAACCTGGGAGTACAACCAAAAGTTCAAAGATGCCATAGGGAGGTTGGCACATCAAATCCATGAAGAACATCAAAGGGAGTGGTACATTCAGGGACTGTTACCCCTGACTCGGATTCTACTAATGCAACAATGAATAGCCATGTTAACAGATGCCTTGGAACAATCTATGAAGATTGAAGCCATGGAGGGATACCTTGGGAGTTTGAGGGTAACCCAACCAACAGGATATGTGAATCTAGCACAACTACAAGGGAATATATCAACACTTACACAAAAGATTCAAGAGCTGATGATACCTAGACCAAGACGACCACAGGTTTGGTGCACGAGATGCTATACGGAAGGTCATTTGGCGACCGAATGTCTGCGAATGAGGGGAATGGGACCTCCTTAGAAGATGATGGTAACCGCAACAGGACCTACAGGAGGATTTGTGCAAGTATTGACAAACCCACCATTCCATCATCCCACCCCATATCACGCTTTTCCAGGAGGACAAGCAACACCAACAATGGAATATTGTGAGATCTGTCGAATCCATGGGAAAGGACCAATACAGTGCCCCATAATGTAGAAGTATTCGACAGTACCAAACATAATACACTGTGAGTTCTGCGCATCCACCACGCATACTACCAATCAATGTAGAGCGTTGGATGCTCTTGTGGACAGGCTAGACCAAACAACATTCATGGTGAACGAAAACTTGCAGGTACCAGGAAAAGGTAGAGGAGGTGGAGCTGGAGGAGACTTCATAGGAGAGAGAACTGGGGGAAGAAGACCAATCAGATTCTAAAACTATGATGAACAAGGTCACTTGACCAGAGATTGTCCTCATCCAAGGCGACCATGGTGCTCTCACTGCAGAACCAATAAACACGCAACTGAATACTTCCCAGAGATAATTGCAAAGTGGGAAGACAGAGTGAAACAAAGAGGAAATAACCTCATCAGTTCAGAGATCAAGAGGATTTCTAAGGGACAATTTCCCAACCTTAATATCGTTACTCGAAGAGGATCGAAGATAGGAGATGATGCTGATAATCTACCTCAGATCTAGAAAGTAGCACCGAAGGGAGACATGTATGACCCCCTAAAGCAAAAGTTGTTCTTTAAAGATGCCATAGAAGTATTTTGTAATATTCCTAGTCATGAAATGCAAGACAACACCCCCCAGTCGACTAGTTACCCTAAGACTGATCAAGCCCCTGCTTCACCCCCTGCACCCAGAAACCCTGTAGTCATACCAAGACAACATGAGAAACCTCAAAACACAGTCAACCTTTGGTTTCAATTATTATCTGACATTCTGAGGAATCATCAACTAACAGAGAAGTTGTGCAATGCACTGTACCTAATATTAGGGAACGAAGAAACCTCAGAAGCAAGGATAAGGTCTAACCTTCCTGAGAAAAGTACTCAGAGAGTTTAGCGAAGAAAAATAAGAACCGAGAGAGAATTTCGACTGGTAGCCTAGTTAGATGATTTTGAAATCAAGGACCTCATGTTAGACCTGGGGTCAGATGTGAACATTCTACCCAAGAAGACCTGGGGTCAGATGTGAACATTCTACCCAAGAAGACCTAGGAAGCCTTGGGAAAACCAAGACTAACATATTCCCCAATTCAATTAAGAATGGAAAACCAATACTGTATCTTTCCCATAGGAAGACTAGAGAATGTGGAAATCAATGTAGCACGAGTAAAAATAGTGGCTAACTTTGAAGTCATTGAGATCATGGGAGACAAGGACCCCTACCTTGTGCTACTTGGCATCGATTGGGCCTACGACAATTATGCAGTAATTGACTTAAAGAAATATACCATGACTTTTGAAGCTAAGGGAATCAAGGTAGTTCAACCTTTGGATCCATATGTAGGACCGAGTTACACAGAACCAACAGACAATAATACGGAAGGAGAAGACCTAGACCAGTTGTACATTGTAACAACTGGGACAAGAAATGATTATATAAACCCCACTGCGGATGGATCAGTAAGATGGCAAAGTATACAATCAACAGATGAAGATTTAGAACTGGATTGGCAACAAGTTTTGCATGAAATATTCTCAAGAAGACGCACAACTATCAGAATGACCAGATGGGTTAGAACCGAAGTCAAAGAACACCCAGTATACGATGGCACCTCGGATCTAGACAACGTTTTGCAGAATATGGAAGAAACTGTGGGAGAAGATCAAAGAATCTCAGTACTAGATATATCTTTCTAGAACAACCCCGCTAGATGGTGGGCTACTCATAAAGCCACACTCAGAACTTGGGACGAGGTGAAGCAAGCTCTCAAGTACATGTTTTGGAATAGGGAGTAGTTAGAACCAGAAATGCAGATGGGTCTCCACGTTGCACAACTATTCAACAAAGAATCAGACCCTAGGATACACATTCAATAGTGCGTGGCACAGTGGCAGGATGCAGAGATACCCTCTCACTTCTGGGTTCAGTTATTCTCCCATTCTCTAGGCCTGATCCCATAATACATGAGGAAACTAGAAGATATACCTACGATTGGCAGATACTGGCAACTCAATTTTGCAAAGACTTCTCATTCACAAGTAAGTACCCTGAGCTTGAACTAGTCCTACAAAAGATTAAAGAACTTCTTTTTACAACCAATAGTGATAACAGATCAGACTTTGTAGTGTGTCCCAAGCATACTTAGGAACTTCAGAGTAAACTCCACCTACCCTTGATTGAAAATCCTATAGAATGCTATCAGATTAGCAAAGCTTCATAAATCCTAGACGAATTAGAATAACTAAGAAACTTAGCCATCAAAGAGACAGAGGGGAGTAGAGACCTATAGTTCCTATAATCACCCATTCAAATTGAAGAGACTCAATATAGGGACCGACGAGCAACCCAAAATATCTTTGGTGGGAGATTATTGGGATGAGCAAACCAGTCAGAAAATACAAAGTTTACTGCGAGAATATGAAGATTTGTTCCCAAAGACTTTTTCAGAATTGAAGGGAATCAAAGGAGTTATGGGAGAAATGAAGATTGAGTTAAAACTAGGATCCAAGCTTGTCATACATAGGCCATACCATCTTAACCCAATAGTAAAGGAGAAAGTCAAGAAGGAGATTGATAAGATGTTAGAAGCAAGTCTCATTTTTCCGGTAGAAGAAGCAGAATGGGTCAGCTTGATAGTCATTTAAAACAAGAAAGACACTGAGGATATTAGAGCCTGTGTGGACTACAAAAGCCTCAATTTTTCCTGTGTGCATGACCCTTTCCCAACACCCTTTACTGATGAGTTCCTAGAATAGGTTGTGGGGAAGGAAGCATACTAATTTACAAATGGATTTTCAGGATACCATCAAGTTAGGATTGCTAAAGAGGACAAGAGAAAAACCACTTTCATTACCGAATGGGGATATTTTGCATACAATGTGATGCCATTTGGGTTAACGAACGCCCCTATAGTTTTCTCTAGGATTGTGATAGCAACCTTTAGAGAGTTCATTCACAAGTTCATAGAAGTATATATGGATGATTGGGAAATATATAGCCTTCTTAAAGACCATGTAGCACTGCTAAGGCTAATGTTTGACAGATGCCGAGAGTTATAGATCTCATTAAACCTCAGGAAATGTATCTTCTGTGTGCCACATGGAAATTTGTTGGGCCACATAGTCTTTCGAGAAGGAGTATTGGTAGACCCAGCTAAAGTTGTGGAAATTGCGCATATGAAGCCACCTACGAGTATTAAATAGTTGCGCTCCACATTAGGACATACGAACTACTATCGCGGGTTCATTAGGAGATATGCTAACATTACTGCACCTTTGGAAAAACTCCTAAAAAAGGATGAACTATTCCAATGGACTCCTGAATGTGATAAAGCATTTCATGTCCAGCACCGATCCTGATATTCCCAAACTGGGATAAATAATTTCATGTCCATGTAGATGCTTCAGGAATTGCCTTAGTGGCTATCTTAATGCAACTGGGAGATGGAGCTATGGATCACCCTATCTACTTTGTGAGTCGAAAGATGTCGCAAGCAGAGTGCAACCACACAACAACAGAATGGGAAGGCTTTGCCATGATCTACGCTTTACAGAAATTTAGACATTATATGTTAGGGTCTCATTTCAAATTCTTTACTCATCATTTAACATTAAAATGCCTAGTTAACAAACCTATGTTGGAAGGGAGAATTTGCAGATGGTTGTTGTTATTTCAAGAATTTTCCTTTGAAGTCATCATCAAGCCAGGACAATGCAATGTCGGACCTGACCATCTATCCAGACTAGAGTTAGGATAAAGTGGTGGAGTAGTGGATGACCAGCTCCTAGATGCATATTTGTTCAGGATCGAGGCCATACCGAAATATCTGGAGGACATAGCAATATTTCTCAGTACAGGGGCCTGTCCCGAAACATATTTTGCAACCTAGAAACGCCATATGGTCATCAGAGCAGAATATTATAAGCTGATCACTAGGAAATTGTATAAAATAGGACTAGACAACATCCTCAAACAATGTGTCCTAGATCATGAAAGGTAGGATAAACTCCAAGAATGCCATAGTGGAATTGCAGGGGGACATGTAGGAGGAAAGGAAACAACACAAAAAGTTATATAGGTAGGACTGTGGTGGAAAACACTTTTCAAAGATGCAAAAGCATATGCCATATCATGTGATGTTTGTAAAAGAGTGGGCAAGCCATCGCGCTGATATGAGCTTCTGTTACAACCCGTTAGAGCGCTACAGGCATTTGAGAAATGGGCAGTTGACTTCATTGGGCCAATCAACCCCACAACTAAACATTCAAAGGCAAGGTATATCATTACCGCAACCGACTACCTTACTCGTTGGGCAGAAGCAGCAGTGGTACATGACTGTTTGACAGATACTGCTGCCAGGTTCATTTTCGAAAATATCATTACTCGCTTCAGGTGTCCCATGAGCCTAACCAGCGATCAGGGAACTCATTTCATTAGCAGTACTATAGCAACACTTACAACAGAATTTATGATTCAACATCACAAGAGAAATCCATACCACCCACATGCCAACGAAACAGTTGAAGCCTTCAACAAAATCTTGGAAAAAGGACTAAAAAAGGTCTGTTGTGAAAACCGAGAGGACTGTGATGATAGAGTTCTAGTGGTACTATGGGCCTATAGGAAAACCTCGAAGAAAATCCACAGATACACACTGTTCCATCTTTTTTACGGAAAGAGACAGTGGTGCCCAAAGATTTCATCTCTCCAAGTCTGTATATTGCACAAGCCACATGTATGACAGACGAAGAATCAGTGGCACAGAGACTTGCGGAGCTACAAGAACTCGAAGAAACTAGATTTATAGCAGACTTCCATTAGTCGGTTGAAAAGGAAAGAAAAAAATCTTGGCATGACCAACACATTAAGACCAAGGTATTTGCACAAGGGGACAAGGTGTTACTCTACGACAATCGATACCAGAACCATCCTGGAAAACTACGTATGCACTGGTTGGGACCCTTCCTAGTTGCGGAGATCCGACCATCAGGAGAAGTCCGACTCGTGCAACTGGATGGTGTGCTATGACTGGGATGGGTGAATGGCACTCACCTAAATCCCTACCTATCTCAAAACTGAGAAGAAGGACACTCCTTCCAGTTCGGCGGAGCTTGTACAATAGCTAGATTTTAGTTTCATTTTCTTTCTGAAATTTGGTAAATTTAGTTAATAATGTCCATGTGCACAATGTTTCACCATAACACATAGTTCATTTGTTTTGTTTAAGTGTTAGTTGATACAGATATGACAACTCAGAAGTACAAAACCTGAAGCATGAGAAATTCCACTAATGGCAGTCATTAAAGATGATGGAGACAACCTTTTTGGTCGAAGGCGCCATGAATCCCCATCCAATCCGAGGTATTGACCACGCAAACCCAGTCTAGTCACAAACCTTTATTGCCATTCCAGTACCCCGACTGTCACCCGTTAAGCCATAAAGCTGCATTATGCTAAGATTCCATTGAAGTTTGCACCAGGACACCCACTCGACAAACGAAAGGGTCTCAATTCGGCCACATCCCTATTCCACTCAAATGAGTAAATACCAAGATCACCCAATAAGATTTACCTTGATCAAACCGCCCCGTCGGACAAATCACACCCTGTTGCGTATATACGGTCATGATGAGGATTGGTTATTTATAAAACTTACCCATTAATCGAGACATAAGACTCTAAGAACTCAACCGATAATGTATTATTTCTAAAACAATCATAACCATTTCCAAAGTCAACCGTGCAAACCAGTTAGGACCACTACCAAAGCTGTAAACGTATCCCTAGTTTTTAACTGTCACAGAAGCGCTAATGCCAAGAGCCAAAACAAGCCGGAGCACCATGAATGAATAAGCAGTACCAGATGAGCTTTACGACCCCCAGGTCGAGATCATAGGTGACCTTAAAGGGAAGGTAGAGCATGTTAAGCTACTTGACCTTGACCTCACAGATTCAACCTTGTTCCCATAGATGCACCTAGAAGTATTTTGGGAGTTAGCTCCGGATGGAACCAGAGATATGCACTTTGTACCAAAATAGGAGTTCGTCAACCTATTTAACTCCACCATCATGAACCTGAGATACTTACCAGTCTTTGGCACTACCGACGAAATTGCGCGCTGCATGAAATTTCTGATAAGTAGAGTGCACGATAGAAGTCTATGGTTGGATAAGTGCTATCCAATCCATGCAAAAGATATCCAACAACTTACTGGACTATCCTCCAAAGGAGAGGATGTGTCGAAGGGATTTCAGGGCCCCGACAAGCATGGGAAGAAGAAAGGCAAGCTTAGCTTGTACGAGAAGTTTAACACAAAGAGAGGAGGACGCACAACAATTATTGAACCAATACTGCCCGAAATAGCCCAGATCGGCTGCTATGTCATAGCCAACAAGGTTATGCGGTCTTATTATAAGGGAGAATGCACTTTAGATGCACTATCATTCACCAACTTCTGCACACAGGGAGCAATGTTCAATTGGTGTAGTTTCTTGCTAGAGGAACTACTAGTAGCTTGCGAAGAGGCATAAGAGAAGGGAGGCACCTTTACCTATGGATACCTACTTGTGGCATTCGTAATGCTCAAATGGAAGTCACTTGTGGGCAGACAACCGACAATACTAGATAAAGGGTGCCTGGCGAAGATGTTCGAGCCATGGCAGTACAGACCAGACTCGGAGAACACAACACTCAACAATGCAACATTTTCCAAATGGTATAATGCTATGATAGACTCAACACAAAGGCCGTGCATCCCGTAGGATATCCTCAATAATAACACAAGGAATATTTCATTCAACATGAATCGACACAACACATTCATCTGGCCGAGGCATGCCAGCATGGAAAATTTCCACACATGGATGCTACCATTCTATTTAGATGAGGAAGTCTTTGATAAAGAAGTCATGTCATGGCTAGGAGTCAAATGAGGCCAGCATAAATCAGGAATGCACTACATTTTTCCTACCGAAATTCTCAAGAAAAAAGACAAGGAAGCAGGAGAGGGACCGAGATCAGGCCCTGAGCCAAAGAAGCCAGACACTCCGACACAAACAAACTCATAGGAGGAAGAAGAAACACTACAGCTGGAGTGGAGGAAAAGATCACCCCCCCGACAACTACCAGAAAATGTTGTGTTTTCAGGTGCGCAGGTCAACCAGAGCTTGTGCATTGTGCTTGGCACCAAACCAATGGTGAAGAGGCCCAGAACGGGGGTCTCGCAAAACACACCCCTGAACCCAGAAACCTTTTCATCTGTTTCTCCCCAGACTTGCACCATTGTTATAACCCTAAAATGCACCATACAGGTTTACCTGGCATCAGGCCAACTCATGCCTCTTCCTAGCCAAAGCCATGCTAAGTAATTCCTCAAAAAACCACTTAAAAACAAGCAACCCGCGCCCTAACTTCTCACTGGGCGCGGGCATCCGCTTACTGTCCTCTTACTGCACGCGGGTATCCGCGGGCTAGCCCAAAACAGCCCGCGAGTACCTAACAATACAAAAAATCAGGGAAGTTTCCGCCGAGACTCGGGGCTTTTTGTCAGTTAACTGAAACTCTCCGCCATGCATGGACGAGAGTTCGACTAAAACCCTAGCTCTTCCTAGCCTATAAAAGGAGGGGTAGGGGTACTAGTCAAAGGA
>ML779754.1:841319-866923 GCA_009831015.1 Picea engelmannii | reverse complement strand
TTATTCTTCTCTTGTATGCATGTGAAGAAAGGGGTTTCAGATTCGGGTAGAAGGTCAAAAGTTAAGTCTTGAGGGTCATTTTCTGCGTATAAGTTTAGAGCCCTAGCTTATTAGTCCGTAGGGTAGAATACCCCACAACAACCATGACCAAAACCACCACTATCATTGACATTCAAGATGACCCGGACCCTGAAACATTTCCATCCACAATCATTGTCAAGCACCCTCCACCACCACTCCAATTACCAAATGTACTCACCACCATTCAACTTCAGACCACACCCTTAGAGACGATGCAGATCAAACACCTAGAGACAGAGGAACGAAAAACCCCATGGACAGCCAAAGAATCCCCCAAGCTCAGATCAGAAGTTCCCGACCCCGATCCCAAAACCATAGGGCAGAGCACGATGCAGGATGTTTTGAATATGAACGCCTAGGAACAACAACCTAAGTTTTTAGCACAGGAGTCAGCCACCTAAAGCAGAGAAGAGCTGGAACCTAACCGTAACCAACAAATCACCTCACCACCGAAGGGTGAGGGTGCCCAAGAAATCACGATGCATGATGTAGAAATACCAAAAGATACGGAGATACCAGATGTGCACAATTAGCCAGACTCAACAACAGAGCTAGATACAATAGCCATGTGAGCGCAAATGGAGAAATTCCTCCAGAACCCCCAACAATGTGCAGAATTGATGCATCTCTGCATAACCAAAACCGAGGTTCTGACGCTTTTACCCACAGACCTAAGATTGAGGATTGCAACAATGCCACCAACGGAGGAGGAGGTAGAAACCCATTCGGACCACTCAATGACTAGCAGACTCCCTCTATAGACGAGAGCACTCACTGATGCAACTCCTTTAGCTACATACATGGTACAGTGACCAACATCACAATTATTTGGGCTAATGAGAGCCTCAATGGACCAACTAGAGAAATGACTCCAGGATGATGAGAGCTCAGCCGAGCTCGCTAGGAAAGAAAATTTAGTTGCACAAACATGTAGAATGAAGGAAAAACATGATAGAATCCTATCCCAGCACAGACTTGGAAAAGTGCAGGAAAAACTCGTAGAAGCCTGGCCGGAGATTCGGAAGGTCGCACCTGCACTACCCGAGGCCAGTGACGCAAGTGATCTAGAGGAACATATCGAGCTATTACAACAAGAATGGAAACAACTCTCTACCTACACTGAGAAAATGAAAGCAAAGCTACAACAAGTCCAACAAGAAGCAGAACAACAGCCCCAATAGCTCCAGGCTCAAATGCAGAAGATAATATTGCAAGGCAACAATGCCAGAGAAATACTACATAAACACACCGTGGACTACACTAATATATTCGGATAAGTCATCAACTGGATGGGCATCATTGCTCGATGAAATCATATTTTAGAGGAGGTCAGAACAAAATCAGGTGTTGAACAAGGAAGTTTCAGTCACAATGGACCCTATGGAGAAAGGGTATAAGTTCGACCAAATCCAGCAGGCCAACAACGAACTGAATACACACTATGAGGCACAGTCCGTAGCCAAGAAAGAACTACGCGACTTCCAATTGGTAATATAGACAGCCTACATACAAATGCATCAGGTTGAAGCAACAACAGACTCTGAGTGGAACTCGTTGGTTGCGGCCAAGCCAAAGGAATACAACAAATAAATGACCCAACAATTCCTTGCAGAAGCATCACTCCTCACCCAGAAGTGGCAAGACAAAGTTGAAAACTTTCACGAAGTAAAACACCGAGATTTAGAGTTGGTACTAGAATTGGGCCCTTTGTTTGAGGAGGTGTTGTTCCTGAGTTTATACTTTAAGGCTGTAAAGTATACCGTTAAGGCATCTGTAAAGGTAAAGGTAATTAAAGGGTAAGAATAAAAAAGAAGGGTAAATCAGAGTCAGTTTCTCAACTACCTCTGTCTAGCTTCCCGTTGTTCTTGGATGTTGATATCTCTCTCAATAGCAGCCCATGAATGTTCTAATTCAGCCCGATTGGTTTTTGTTTGCAGAATAGTATTAAAAAGGTTTAAAGCAATGCTAGTTTGATCTTGGAGGGTTCTATGTTGGGCTGTCTGTTATTTGGGACAGTCATGGAGAGTAAAATTTTATTTAATTATGAAAGAATTAAATAAATTGTTGCTTCAGTTTTTAAGGGATGAGAATAGGAAAAAGAGTTTTGAAATTCAAAATAATAACATAATAACAGGTGGGGTTGTTTCCTGGACTTGAAGCAATTTTGAGAATAGTAAAATAACAAAGAAATACTGCTGCAAAAATATGAGGCTTTAATCACGAAAGAATCTCATATTGTAACAAGAAGTAAAGAGGAAAATGAGATTTCGAATGAAGTATTCAATATTATCATTCAAATGATCTACATGTCTTAAAATTATTGATAGAAATTTTAGAGGAAAAGATGTAAATAATTTGATAACCAAATCAATTCAAACTACAAAATATATATGAAATAAACTTGTAGTTGACCATCCATTAGAAAGACATTGAAAGAGAAACATAGAAATCTATTGTAAACAAGGTTAAAGAACACATAGCTTCAAGTTGACAGAATTCAGAATCTCGTCTACATTATTTATATCAAAATGGATTGAAAACTTTTTTATACAATTGGCTCTCCTCAAAAAAAAAAAAAAGCCTTTTCTCAGTCTTGTGAAAATGTATTTATACATGGTCACCCAACATTTTTCCTGTTGGTGATTAATTAACTTCCTAAGACTAACGGTTACATGAATGAACAATGTCAAACCATTTACATTTCTATTCTAACTGCTTCATTATTCCAATGATGAAAATCTTCAAAATAGTATTTTATGTTTGCGTTGATGAACCTGCTCCTTCTGCTTTAAGACAATGAATACATTTACCCAGAAACTACACTAAAACTCTGGGAGCTTCTGGAATATCCTTTTCTTCAAATAAGAAAAAAATTGTCTGCAATTCTGGTAGATGATCTTCGATTATCCTTCTCATAAACTTAATAGTTTGTAGCTTTAAGTTAGGCATTACTATCATCATAAATAGATGTTTCGTGCCATAAGCTTTCAAATTACAGTGCATCAAATGTCTTCTTACTAATTGATAAGAGTCATGCTTTCTGTGCTCAATATCTACCACTTTTATTTCTTCTAATGCTTCAACCTCTACTTTAGAATGGCCGAGGTTCATTAATGAAAATTTCCCGACATACACAGGGAAGATTGGGCAGGATTTATTTTGAGCTACTTTTATCTCTATTCCAATATCACCTTTCACAATTTAATGTGCTACCTCCCTCAATACCAATCTGTCCGGGAGGAATTTTGGAAGTGAGTGAGGGGGAATTGAGCACCCATAAACCCTAACATAAGAGAAGTTCTCATCAATAAACCAGTCGGCTATTTCTTTGAGATTTCCTGAGACTGACTCAGAAATGCGAGGGGGTTCACAACCATAAAACATGTTATGCATTGGAATTATTACAAAATGACAAATTTCGTAAAATGCATCCCTAGCATTTTCTTCCCAAAGTGCAGAATGATATTCATGAATGGGCTCGGGGCAAGTTATGTTCCAACTCCAATTCATCAGGGGAAATGGAATCACAAAGCAAATTGCATCCATAATGTATGTTGACATATACAAGGCCACTGGTTGACCTTTTGATTTTGCAACTCTGTAGTTTGAAACTTCTTGAGCTAGGTTATCAGACAAAATCTTATTCCAGTTGAAAGTGAATCCTTCTGAAGCTTCTTCCAAAAAAGGCACCCAATCTGCAGGAAAATCGCAGGGATCCTTTTTCTCGAAAAGTCTACACAACATTATGGCTACATAGACCATGTATTCATTCAAAGATGTTGTTTCATAAAACCCATGGGTATCGGCCCTAAACTTTGATGGACATCTCCGCCAATCTCTAATTAAATCAGGATAAGTTCGGTCTTCCTCAGTACACTCTTTCCTTTGAAATTTAGCTAAAAATTTAGCATTAAAAGAGTACTTAGGATTTGGTGAGAGCTTATAAATTACTTGTATATGTTCTCGCCTGAATGAGCCGACAACGACTCCTTGATCATTTAAGATGCTCCTCATCAGAATATCAACCTTTTCCAGGGCCCAACTGATCATATTGTTGTATGCCATAAGCCGAGGGCACGCCGCAATCTTATGAAGCTCTGATTATGCTATATCTCGATAGTGATTCTCATAATCAGTATGAGAATTCTTGAATTCGTATTCCAAGAATTCAGAGATTTGTGTCCAAGATTAAATTGAGTCGATAGCATGTGGCGTAGTATCGTATATGATATCTCCTTCTTGTGTATCTTCACTCTTCTTCGGTGCCATTTTTGGTGCCATGAATTTAAGTTAGATGGAAAACCTGTCATAGAAAAGGAGTGTATGAGCTCGGTTGAATGCGTCTTGCGCTTGATAGTATGAAACAAAAAATGTTGCGAAACACAGACCTTCAAACTCTCTTTTAATTCATTTAACGATGAAGGGACTGATGCAACTGACAAGAATTCAAGACATTTAATGCAATAGATATTTACTAAGATACGCATTAGTGTCACATATCACCAGTTATTCTTTATTTAAGTGGCCGCATTTTTGCACTTTTGAATTAAAAAATCCAAACATTTCATTCAATCGGAAACTAAAATGTGAACGAAATTTAAAAAGATTGATTGTCATTAATCATACTTTCAAAATAGAGTTAATTTATACTAATCACATATTAAGAGTCAAGATTTTGTGTTTTAGAATTTCGGGGATTGATTTGACAAGAGGTATGTTTTCACTGAATCCCGACTTCCGAAATCGCGAAATCATGACAAGATTAATTAGGACTTAAATTTGTTTTAGCCAAATGATTAATCGATATTAAGCGTTTCGGGATTTCGGGGATCGTGTTGACATGAAGTATGTTATCGCTGCATCCCAATTTCGGAAATTGTGAAATCGCAACATGTTTAAATTAGGACTTAATTCCATTTTAGTTAACCAATTAATCAGGATTAAGGAAAAAACATGATTAATTCAGTTTAACACAAATTATGGGTCGGGATTTCGTGTTTCGGGATTTCGGGGATCGTGTTTCCAAGAGATATGTTATCGTTGAACCCCGAATCCCGAAATCATGATATGATTAACTTAAGCCTTAGCTTTTCGTGTTAGTGAATTAATTAATCAGAATTTGAACTAACTCTCATTTTCTTGGGAAACCGGGGATCGAGATTTCGTGATTCAATATGTATTGAAACATATGTTCTCAGCAAACCCCGAATCCTGAAAACTTTTTAAAGTTAATCATAACTCCTTTAGGTTTTAAGCTTATCATGATTAAAAAATAACTTTATAGAAAATGCATCGGGACTCTTATAACATTTTAGTTTTTTTGCCTTTTATTATTTAAAGAATAAAGTTTTTTAGGAAATCGGTACCGATCTTTTGGGAAAGAAAATGAAGCTTATTCTTTATGAAAAGCCGAAACCCGAAAAAGGAAGGCTTTAGTCTTTAGATTAAAAAATTTAAAATATATTTCAACATAGGCTCCAATTGGGGACCTCATCTCCCTGTGGGACGAGGAGGACGTGTAGACTTAGTGCTTTTATTGGGTTAATGGAGTTAAGGGCTTCTTTCTGTAGAACTTGTTTAGGAAGGGGATACAGAGGGAAAAAGAGATTTTGTGTTTACTTTTGAAAAGATTTTCAACACTCTCAATGTTGTAAACTCAGCTGTAGCCCCATTCTTAATCTTCTCCTTCTTGCTACTGAATTTAAGTTTGCTTTAAGATGGTCAAAACAATCCTAGGGAATCCAACAGATCCTGCGACTTTTGGCTTACATCAAACGAAGTAAATTTCATGTTTTTACTTGGGATGCAGATCCAGTTTCGAAAAGGTTGGTGACTAGGGTAGAGTGAAAATTATGTATGACAACCTTACAGATACCTCAGATATTGCTTCACTGCCAGAGAGCCTGTTCAGTACCCCGGTGAAGTTATCTGTCCCTTTTTACTGAATTTCCTTTCACCACTTCAAATCATAATTATGCATTTAACCTCAGATATTGCTTCACTGCTAGCGAGCCTATTCAGTACCCTAGTGAAGTTATCTATCTTATATTTTACCTTATTTCCTTTCACCATTTCAAATCATAATTATGCATTTAACCTCAGATATTGCTTCACTGCCAGCGAGCCTGTTCAGTACCCTGGTGAAGTTATCTGTCTTATATTTTACTTTTTTAATATGAAGTGGGGGCAATGAGTGGTAGTAAGTATATCAGGGATGGTATCTGTGTAAAATTTGCAATGTGGGTCTATGAACTTGCTTTGATTACCCTCGACCAACCCTTTTTTAACTTTCAAAGCATCTTAGTCCACAAGGAAAAAGGGGAAGATTAATTTCAGGGGTCTTCCTTTGAGCAAACCTAAATCCTTAGAAAACTGTTAAGAAACCTAGGAAAGTCAAGATCAACCTAAGCATAACTTTGTTTAGTCAGAGAGTGAGGAGTCGTGAGGATTGGTTTACCTTTTAAGAACTGTTTTTCAGCTTCCAAAGTTAAGACGTAATCTCTTCTCCCTCTGTGAGAAAACCGGAAAGATGTTTGTTGTTTTAAGAAGGCAAAACTGAGGATAGAAAGGGGTGATGGAGAAAAGACTTGGAAATCGAAAAACAGGGGTCATGAATTAAACACAACTCTTGGAAATCTTTCTCAGAGATGCTTTTTTTCTTTTTATTTATTTCAATTACCTCTTATCTTATTCTAGGTGAAACTCTTAGGGCCTAAATTTTGAAATCATTCTGTTAGTGACCTATCACACCTACGAGAAAATCACCACACTTTTTTATAAAAAACCTTTGTTTGAAAAAATAAACTTTTCTGGAATTCACATCTTTGCTTTACCATTTTCGTTCCCTTTTGAAATAACAGAAAATCTTATCTATCACCTATTTTCAGCGAATTTATCTTCCGCTATAAGGTTGTCTGTTAGAATCCCGTAAGGGAACAATACGAAGAGTATCAGGGATTTTATTCGGAATTTTGTATCCCTACTTCTTAGAAAAAAATTTACATATATATATATATATTATATTTACAAAATGAAAGTAGACTTACCAAAGAAAATTATGAAAAAAGAATAAACAAACCAGTATATACAGTGGGAATTCTGGAAATCAACTATTCCATATAGTGTTTTAAATAACGCCCATTGACAGGGGCGTTTAGGATTTTACCGTCCAAATTTTCTAATAGAAACGGATTTTTTCCTTCAGGAGATGCAACCTTGAACGGTCTGTACCATATGTGATTGAATTTACCATGTTTCACTGAGTCTTCCTTCCTCGCATCCCATTTTAAAACCAAATCTCCGGGGAGAAAATCCCTGTCTTTGGCCTTATGATCGAATAGTGCATTCATGTCATCCTAGTATTTCTGCAACCTTTCGTCCACTTCAGCCCTATGCTGTTGGACTTCAATCAGCTGATTTATCCTTCTTGTGACATGATTTGGTTCTTCCCTCTCATCTTGCCAAAGTTTCATTACAGGAAGCGCTAAATTTATAGGTAACACTACATCTGTCCCGTATACCATTTGGAAAGGAGAAGTACCAATAGACTTTTTCGTGCCTATCTGATTTGCCCACAGAGCGTATTTTAAATGCACATGCCAGGATTTCTTGTTTTCACTCAACACTTTCTTAATTATATTGATTAAGCTCTTATTTGAAGACTCAACCAACCCCTTTCCCTGGGGGTAATACGCAGTGGAATGACCAAGCACAATATTATATTTTTGGTAGAAACTGACCATAACCATAGATTTAAAGGGGGCAACCAAATATAGATAAAATATTATCTTCTAAAAAATCTATTACCACCTAATTTGTAGCCTTTCTGGTTGGGATAGCCTCCACCCATTTGGTGAAGTAATCTGTTGCATTCAAGATCCATCTATGTTGAGCGCTAGAATGAGGATTAATTTTGCCTATGAAATCTAATCCCCATTGCTGAAAAGGAGCTTTCGTTTTGAATGGAACGAATGGCATCGCTGGGAGCTTATGATTACCTGCGAACAATTGGCAAAGGTTGCAAGTTCAGACCTTGGCGTTGACGTCTAAGAAACGTTTGGTCCAATAATACCCTGCCCTCAGGATCTTATAAGCCATTACCCTCCAGGTGTGGTGTCCTCCACATACTCCTTCGTGAAATTGGCTTATGACCTTTTCTGTTTCTGATTCGACCAAACAAACCAACAGGAAGCCAAGTGGGTCCTTCCAATACAATTGTCTTTCAGATATACAGTATTTGACCGCATGTAACTTCATCATTCTGGCTTTGGATGGGGGTAAGTCACTCGAGCACTTCAAAGTCAACAGGTAGGACACTATGTCTTTGTACCAATTTGATGAAGCAAATTTCTCCTCGATTCTAATTTCAGCTATTTGTTCATCAAGTTCATTCATGTCCACACACTCTTCACTTCTCTGTAAGCCATTTATCCCGAGAGATCTGAAATTTGATTTAGCTAAGATTTTAGCTAAACTCTGCCCCTTCACTAGTTTCATTGGTTTAATCTCCAAATCGAATTCTTGAATTTTGGCAAGCTACTGTCCTCTTTTGCCATCACTGTCAGACTGAACCAAAATATCTTTTACGGAGCTAGTGGGTACATACGCAATCACCTTAGAATGCACCACATAGGTTCTGAAAGACTTTAATGCCTTCACCATAACATATGCTTATTTTTCCATTATATTATATTTAAGTTTGGCATCTCTAAGACTTTTGCTAAAAAAGGCTATTGGTTGCTCAAAACCTTCTTCATTTTTTTGGAGGAGAACCGCGGCGAGTGTGTGTTCGGAGGCGAAAGAGAAAATAAAAAAATCCTTTAGATAATCTGAGCTTGCTAGTACGGGTGCCTCGCTTATAGCCTTCTTGATGTGGGCAAACGATACTTTGGCCTCTATTGTCCATTTCACTTCACTGTTTTTCTTTAATATATCTGTGATCAATTTCACGATTTTAGCAAAGTTTGGAATGAATCTTCTTAAAAAAATTTGTTTTCCTAAGAATGACTGAATCTCTTTTACATTCCTAGGAATATTTATTGTGTCTATAGCTTCAACTCTTTTAGGGTCAATTCTAATTCCATCTCGAGACACAATATGGCCCAAAAGTTTATCTTCTTGCATAGCGAAGTGAGACTTTTTGGGGTTTAAAGACAAACCAAATTTGCGGCATTTTTCAAATGTCTGCTTGAGATGTATCAGATGATCTTCATCAGACTTAGAAAAAAGGTTAGATCATCAAGATAGATAACCACAAATTTGTCTCTTTCGCTAATGAAAGCGATATCCATAGCCTGTTGGAAAGTAGCACCTGCATTCATCAAACCAAAAGGCATCTTATCATACATAAATGTACCCCAAGGAGTGGTAAAGGCTGTCTTTTCTTTATCGTGTTCACAGACGACGATTTGATTATACCCAGAAAAGCCGTCGATCATTGACATCCTATTTGCCCCAACTAATTTTTCTAAAACATGATCCATTTTGGGTAGTGGGTAATTATCTTTGAGGGATGACTTATTAAGATTTCTGAAATTGACACACAATCTAATTTCCCTGTTTTTCTTTCTAACCAGGACCAGGTTTTCTACCCAATTTGAGTATCTTAGTGGTATGATTATCTTTGCATCTAAGATATTTTTGACTTCCTTTTCGATCATGGGCAATAAAATAGGATCAATTTGTCTAAGTTTTTGTCTAAAGGGTTTGACACCAGGCTTCAAGGGTATCTTATGTTCGATCACAGAGGTGTCATAGGTTCTTAGCTCTTCATATGACCAAGTGAAAACATCTTTGTACTTTCTAAGAAAATCTGCGTATTTATTTTTTATTTCAGGGGATAGATACTTGGATAGCTTAACCAATCGAGGGTTTTCTTTAGTACCTATGTCAAAGTCTTCAACTTCTTTAGGTTGGGGCTGTAGAGTGGATTTTGAAGGGATATCATCTTGATTGAATAATCTTTCCAAGGGAATCAGACCCTTGGGGATCTAATTATTTTTAAGAACAAGCATTCGATGATTCACGATTTTATCATGGAACTCTTGAGGGTCCTCCCCTTCCTGCATGATCCAAATAGGATCATTTTTGTTTTCTTGGTCAGAATGCGTTTCGACAAACTCATCTATAGATTCCAAAAATTTGTGAAGTTGTTCATCGTCCTCAAAGACTTGCCAATGCTGTATGTTATTCGGTATAGAAGGCTTGTGCCTTATTTGTATGTGGTATTTTAGTTTAAATGCGGTGGGAGGTGTGAATGTTGAGGCTGCCTTGGCTAATGCATCAACCTGTTGGTTTTCCTTTCGAGGAATGAAACAAACTTTGACAGGGGAGAAGAAATTTTCGATCAGATCCCAGACGCAATTCCTGTAGGACCTCAACCTAGGATGTTTGACCTGGTATTATTCATTTACTTGTTTAATTATTAGCTCGGCGTCACCAAAGACTTTGAGGTTTTTTATTTTCATTCTCTTGGCAGCTTCTATCCCTAACACTAAGGATTCATACTCGCATACATTATTTGTGCAGTCCACATTCCACTGAAGCCTATATGAAAATGGGATTACAAATTGATCATCAGGAGCCACAAGGAGTGCCCCTGCTCCAGCCCCTAAGTAGAATGAAGCACCGTCAAAAAACATTTTCCATATACTAGTACTATATTCATTCTTTTTTATTTTTTCTTTTTCTAAGTTTTCTTTTGTACAACTTTTGTCTATATCTACTTCAAAATCATCATCAATAGATAATATACAATTTCCTAAATCTTGGTCGGAAATATATACAGGATGGTTATTTGGGTTATGTGGATCACCTATTGTGAATGCCAACCTAGTTTCTTTGTAAAGATGCATGTATTGTCCTCCAAAAACTGGAATCATAGCATATGTCATGTCAAACTAGAGAGATCCTCCAAGCTTGGAAACCCATGATCTAGATAACAACATACCATACTTTGGAGGGATGTTGGCGACCACTACATCCATAAGAATGCTTTTTGTGGGTATTTGTGCCAGACCTACCACCAGGTCTTTAATCATGCCTATGCATTTGACCTTTCTTGAATCAAATGAATATAAGTCTCCATATGGCTTGGTGATTTCGAGACCTAGTTTCTCCATAATGGCTTTTGGCATCACATTGTGAGATGCTCCATAATCTAGCATGCAGTTATGAAGTAGGTGGTCAAACAAGGTTAAAGTGATATAAAAGGGGGCTACAGTGTCTCTCACACCTTCGAAATGCAGACCAAAAACTATGTTCGGCTTGTCATCTTCTAAGTTGATGACATCGGCCTAGCTTTCATCTTCTAAAAAGCTAATCATTTTGGAAATTTGTTTTTTGTATATGGGATTTTTAGCCAGTTCAACAAGTGGGATAGGGATTTTGATTTTATTTATTTCGTTTTCCAGATTAAAATTTCCCAGGGCCTTGTCGCTTTCTATGTTTGGGGCCTCCATTCCTTTCTTTTCATCTTTTCTTTGTGGTCCGGACTTGGTTTCAATCAGAGGATCCTGTGTTTTCTCAATGGGTGTTCCTACTGATTTTGACTTAACAGGCTGTGTGTCAGCGGTTTGGGTTTTTTCAGTTTTTTTCTCAGTAACCTTTGGAGTTGCTTCATCAGTTTCGCCTCTAGGAAAAATATTTTTTGTTTGGGCGGTTGGAAGACTCTTGTTCCTAGGTCTCAAATTATATTTCTCATGAAGTTCGACAATAATATCATCTGCGATACCCTGATAATCCAGATCTTCAGAAGTATCGTTGCTAACATCGTCTTCCGATCTAATTTCATTATTTAAATATTTTTTGTAATCTTGTCTTGATAAATAAGGTGATTTATTATCATCGCCAAGATTATTAATATCCTCATCGAACTCTTCAAAAAATTTTAGATCTTCCTCTCTAATGAAGTTTTCACTTTTGAAGGGGGTTGGGATCTTTTGATCTTCATTTTTAATTGTTTTCTGTGGGGCCTGAGGATAAGGATTCCTTCTAAAATCCTTCCTAGGAAAATTATCCCTTTTTTATTTATTTAGTTCCATTTTTGAGATCTTATTTGACAGTTCTCTAATTACCCTAGCCATCTCGTCTATTTTATCTCCCGAGGATTTACCCGATCCTGAGGATCCACCTTGTTCTTTGAATTTTATATTTTCTTTATTCCCAGTTTCTATTTTAGCTTTTAATTTCCCTAATGCCATCATGTTTGATTCAATCTCGAGAGCATCATCTTGCATTTTCGTGAGATCTGTTGATCTCCTTTCTCTCAATAATAGGGCGAAGTCAAGATCAAAGGCACCAGCAAAAGTCACCTTTGTTGTGGGTTGAGAAGGTTTGACCTCAACTGAGATTTTATTATACAACTTGTTAAACCTTTGCGTGAACTCTAGAATAGATTCTGAGTTTTTCTTTCTAAGGGCTCCGAATTCAGTTAGGTAGTAGAGGTGGTCCCTCCTCTCCCCCCATTGTCTAATAAAAGCACTTTCAAGTTCTTCGTAAGATCTTAGAGATCCGGCTGCTAAGGATCAGAACCAGGTCCTCACCTATCCTTCGAAAGTCTGAACGAGGAGTCTAGAGTAGACATCTTCATGTTCTATTCCGAGGATGTCGAAAAATTGGTCAAAGAAGTTTATATGTTCTTGAGCGGTCAAATCTCCTTCCCCTGTAAATTTGGGAAGGATTTTCATATAATTTTCGGGAAGATCGTGTAGGGGAACTGGGAGGACAAGGGGGGCATATCTAGCAGCTACTTTAGAAAATATTCCAGGAAGTAGTGCTTGGCCACCTGCTGGTCCTCCTGGGGCACCACCTCCAGCTCCAACACCTCCATGTGCAGCCATTGATAGATTTGAGGCTGAAGCTCGGAATGTGTGAGGAAAAGGTTCATGGAAATCTGGGGAAAATATCTCGGGAAAAGAGAACATATCGTATGACAAGGGAAGAGAGACGGATCTCTCAAGGGTTTCCTGAACGTTCAACTGCATAAAATCAGGTTCACAAATAGTATGTATAGGTGAGATGATTTGTCTAGGGGATCTTCGCGATTTTAAAATCTTTTCTGGATCAGAGACTAGCGAGGTCTGTTTATCGTCCGGGTTCTTTCTGGTGTTCTTTCGGCTAATAGCCAGTTTACTTATTGTGGAGTTGCCAAGTGAAAAATATAAGGTAGCCTTAGAAGGTTTTCTATCTTTGTTCACTATCAAAGAAAGAAAGTGTCAATGTCGTTCTTCCCAGGGAAAAGTTTCGTTTCTTCGTTCCCCAGCAACGACACCAAAAAGATGTTGTTCCTAAATTTATACTTTAAGGCTGTAAAGTATATTGTCAAGGCATCCGTAAAGGTAAAGGTAATTAAAGGGTAAGAATAAAAAAGAAGGGTAAATCAGAGTCAGTTTCCTAATTGCCTCTGTCTATCTTCCCGTTAGTCTTGGATGTTGATATATCTCTCAATAACAGCCCATGAACGTTCTAATTCATCCCGGTTAGTTGTTGTTTGCAGAATAGTATTAAAAAGGTTTAAAGAAATGCTAGTTTGATCTTGGAGGCCAGGTTCTATGTTGGGTTGTCTGTTATTTGGGACAGTCATGGAGAGTAAAATTTTATTTAATTATGAAAGAATTAAATAAATTGTTGCTTCAGTTTTTAAGGGATGAGAATAGGAAAAAGAGTTTTGAAATTCAAAATAATAACATAATAATAGGTGAGGCCGTTTCCTGGACTTGAAGCAATTTTGAGAATAGTAAAATAACAAAGAAATACTGCTGAAAAAATATGAGGCTTTAATCATGAAAGAATCTCATATTGTAACAAGAAGTAAAGAGGAAAACGATATTTCTAATGAAGTATTCAATATTATCGTTCAAATGATCTATAGGTCTTAAAATTACTGATAGCAATTTGAGAGGAAAAGATGTAAATAATTTGATAACCAAATCAATTCAAACTACAAAAGATATATGACATAAACTTGTAGTTGATCATCCAATAGAAAGACATTGAAAGAGAAACATAGAAATATATTGTAAACTGGGTTAAAGAACATATAGCTTCAAGTTGACAGAATTCAGAATCTTGTCTGCATTATTTATATCAAAATGGATTGAATTTTTTTTTATACAATCGGCTCTCATCAAAATAAAAAAAGCCTTTTCTCAGTCTTATGAAAATGTATTTATACATGGTCACCCAACATTTTTCCCATTGGTGATTAATTAACTTCCTAAGACTAACGGTTACATGAATGAACAATGTCAAACCGTTTACATTTCTATTCTAACTGCTTCATTATTCCAATGATGAAAATCTTCAAAATAGTATTTTATGTCTGTGTTGATGAACCTGCTCCTTCTGCTTTAAGACAATGAATACATTTACCTAGAAACTGCACTAAAACTCTGGGAGCTTCTGGAATATCCTTTGCTTCAAATAAGAAAAACTTTCTCTGCAATTCTGGCAGACGATCTTCGATTATCCTTCTCGTAAACTTAATAGTTTGTAGCTTTAAGTTAGACATTACTATCCATTTGTCAATCTAAGTAACATTGATTACTTTTATTTGTGGAATCTCTACCCGAATTTCTTCCAGCTCTTCTTTAAATCTTAATTGATGCTTGACAATATTTATTTCTCCTAACAACCCAAGACAATTGTTTTTTCCAATGTTCAAGGAAGATTTTTCTAAAAGATAAAAAATTCCTTGACAATCATCATTGACCTCCTTGGTTATTCTTTTGTTTTCTGCAAGGTCTGCCTCCCACACCTTGAGTATTGCATCTCCTTTAACCTGCTATGAAACATATAGTTTTTGAATCTTTTCAACCTCCTCCTTTGTTGAAAGGGCCACTGCTTTTTGGAAAGTTGTTCTGGCCGCTTTTACTTCTCTTTATTTCTGGAGAATATCTTCCAAGGATTTATTAGTTTCCTGAAAGTAATTCTGGACAAATTCCAGATTAAAAAACACTCCCTGTTGTTCTTTTTCTATCTTCATATGTATTTCCAATACCTGGGCCTGGAAGATTTCGAGCTTGACCACTTGATTTGAAATGGAATTAATCTTACCTTGTAATTCTTTATTTATTTCCTCTTGCTTTATGACTTGTGTTTGAGTGACCTGTATTTTCTGGTTTGCTTCCTCTAAGCTTGCTTTCATTTTCTGAATCTCTTGAATATCATTTAATCTAGCTTGTTCTAGACCCTTTTTTATTCCCCAACTGATATTTCTTTCGGTCTCTTTCAATTGACCCTGTAGTTGAGCTATCATTTGGTCTTTCTGTTCCAACATAGTTGTCAAACTACTCACATAGTATAAATTCATTGATGCTAAGGCTTCCACTGTGCCTGCTATCTCTGTAGTGAATTCTCCTTCTTTAAGATTTTGTCCATATATAATGATTTTGTTCTTTTTAATCATCATATATCCTCTTGGATGCATCTCCTGTTTCAGGATAGCCTTCCTCTTTTTACTGAAAAAATAATCGGATGAAGGAATCTCATCCCTAGAAATAGGCTCAAGATCACTAACGGATAGAGCTCCCTCGTGGGGGTTTCCATAAGTAGACTGCAAAACTAAAGCAAGGTCCTTCATTTTCTGAATCTCTTGAATATCATTTAATCTAGCAGTCTACTAAACACAAGTCCCCCTGCCTCTGATTTTTCTGTCTGGGGGACTTCTATTTCTTGTGAAGGCATTTCACCCTCCTTCATTTTTCCTTTTGTATTTGCTTTATCCTGTACATTTGTTTCAAAGCCTGGTGGAGGCCCTTCTTGGTCTGGAGGAGGGGTTGTGGATTCACCCTACAAACTCTTTGGTAAACAACTTCGCCTATGACTCTGGAATGACATGAAACCAACCTGTGAGTCAGGTGACATGGCCTGTACCCTGTTCAATACTTCTTCATAAGTTTTAACCTCATTGAAAATATCATCATAAACAAATGTTTTGTGCTCATAAGATTTCAAATTATAGTGCATCAAATGTCTTCTTACTAATTGATAAGGGTCATGCTTTCTGTGCTCAATATCTACCAGTTTTATTTCTTCTAATGCTTTAGCCTCTACTTTAGAATGGCCGAGGTTCAGTAATGAAAATTTCCCGACATACACAGGGAAGATTGGCCATGATTTCTTTTGAGCTACTTTTAGCTCTATTCCAATACCACCTTTAACTATTTGATGTGCTACCTCCCTCAATACCAATCTATCTAGGAGGAATTTCGGAAGTGCATGAGGGGGAATTGAGCACCCATAAACCCTAACATAAGAGAAGTTCTCATCAATAAACCAGTTGGCTATTGCTTTGAGATTTCCTGAGACTGAATCATAAATGCGAGGGGGTTCACAACCATAAAACATGTTATGCATTGGAATTATTACAAAATGACAAATTTCGTAAAATGCATCCTTAGCATTTTCTTCCCAAAGTGCAGAATGATATTCATGAATGGGCTCGGGGCAAGTTATGTTCCAACTCCAATTCATCAGGGGAAATTGAGTCACAAAGCAATTCGCATCCATAATGTACACTGACATATAAAAGGCCACTGGTTGACCTTTTGATTTTGCAACTTTGTAGTTTGAAACTTCTTGAGCTAGGTTATCAGACAAAATCTTATTCCAGTTGAAAGTGAATCCTTCTGAAGCTTCTTCCAAAAAAGGCACCCAATCTGCAGGAAAATGGCAGGGATCCTTTTTCCTGAAAAGTCTACACAACATTATGGCTACATAGACCGTGTATTCGTTCAAAGATGCCGTGGCATAAACCCCATGGGTATCGGCCCTAAAATTTGATGGACATCTCCACCAATATCTAATTAAATCAGGATAAGTTTGGTCTGCCTCAGTACACTCTTTCCTTTGAAATTCAGCTAAAAACTCAACATTAAAAGAGTACTTAGGATTTGGTGAGAGCTTATACATTACTTGTATATGTTCTCGCCCGAATGAGCCAACAACGACCCCTTGATCATTTAAGATGTTGCCCGTCAGAATATCAACCTTTTCCAGGGCCTAATTGATCATATCATTGTACACCATAAGCCGAGGGTGCACCACGATCTTATGAAGCTCTGATTCTGCTATATCTCGATAGTGATTCTCAAAATTAGTATGAGAATTCTTGAATTCGTATTCCAGGAATTTAGATATTTGTGTCCAAGATTTAATTGATTCAATAGCATGTGGCATAGTATCGGATATGATATCTCCTTCTTGTGTATCTTCACTCTTCTTCGGTGCCTTTTTTGGTGCCATGACTTTAAGTTAGATGGAAAACCTGTCATAGAAAAGGAGTGTATGAGCTCGGCTGAATGCGTCTTGCGCTTGATAGTATGAAACAAAAAATGTTGCGAAACAAAGACATTCAAACTCTCTTTTAATTCATTTAATGATGAAGGGATTGATGCAGCTGACAAGAATTCAAGACATTTAATGCAGTAGATATTTACTAAGATACGCATTAGTGTCACATATCACTAGTTATTCTTTATTTAAGTGGCTACATTTTGGCGCTTTTGAATTCAAAAATCGAAACATTTCATTCAATCGGAAACTGAAACGTGAACGAAACTTAAAAAGATTGATTGTCATTAATCATGCTTTCAAAACAAAGTTAATTTATACTAATCACAGATTAAGAGTCAAGATTTCATGTTTCGGGATTTCGGGGATCGAGTTGACAAGAGGTATGTTATCGCTGAATCTCGACTTCCAAAATCGCGAAATCACGACAAGATTAATTAGGACTTAAATTTGTTTTAGCCAAATGATTGATCGGTATTAAGTGTTTCGGGATTTTGGGGATCGTGTTGACAGGAAGTATGTTATCGCTGCATCCCGATTTCCAAAATTGCAAAATCGTAACATGTTTAAATTAGGACTTAATTCCATTTTAGTTAACTAATTAATCAGGATTAAGGACAAAACATGATTAATTTAGTTTAACACAAATTATGGGTCGAGATTTCGCGTTTGGGGATTTTGGGGATCGTGTTTCCAAGAGATATGTTATCGTTGAACCTCGAATCCTGAAATCGCGATATGATTAACTTAAGCCTTAACTTTTCTTGTTAGTGAATTAATTAATCAGAATTTGAACTAACTCTCATTTTCTCAGGAATCTAGGGATCGGGATTTCGTGATTCAATATGTATTGAAACATATGTTCTCAGCAAACCCCGAATCCCGAAAACGTTTTAAATTTAATCTTAACTCCTTTAGGTTTTAAGCTTATCATGATTAAAAAACAACTTTATAGAAAATGCGTCTGGACTCTTATAACATTTTAGGTTTTTTTCCTTTTATTATTTAAAGAATAATTTTTTTTAGGAAATCGGTACCGAGCTTTTGGGAAAGAAAACGAAGCTTATGCTTTATGAAAAGCTGAAACTCGAAAAAGGAAGGCTTTAGTCTTCAGATTAAAAAATTTAAAATATGTTTCAACAGGAGGCAAAGGAAGAAAAGGAACAAACAGAAGAGCCCAAAGAAGAATAAAATATGGACAAGGGAAAACAACAGTTGCTCCTAGAGGATGTGAAAGAACCAAACGCTTGACTCGAGGATGAGTCAAGGATTGTGGTCGGAGGTTGTTGGGCCCTTCGTTTTTGGAAAGAAACTGCACAAGTTTTGACTAAGCACGAGTCGCACAAACTTCATTAGAGGCTAGAAGAAAGAGTAACGGAAAATCAGTTGCGTAAGCCAACGCAATGCCAGCTAAGAAACAAGTGGTTGCAACAGAACATGAAATTAGGCAAGCTGAGAAGGAATACACAAACCATGTATATATAGGGATGAATATAATTGTAAAAGGGTTGGTGTATTGGGTTGTTTTTGTTGTTATGTTTGTTCGTTCAGTTTGTTGGTTGCATTAGAATTGGGTTGAGTCACGTCTATCAAAGTCGCCCAAGGGTTGGGATTAGTTGTTGAAACTTGTTGTAAGAGACAAACCAGAGTCTGTACTGAACCTTTCTATGTAACTCTGAGTCTGTAATGAAAGAAAGATCCCAGAGCTAATATGAAGGAGAACCAAATTTTCAAAATATGATGTGTCTTTGTATGTTTACTTATGAATTACATTATTCCTTTATGGTTTACGAGTTATGTTTGATGGTTCTAGGGTTAATCATTGCTCATAACATAAGTAGGTTCAATTCTTGCAGTTAGATGTTTCAGATCTGATGTTCTCTCTTGCACAAGAACAAGAATGAGTTCCAAATGATCTATGGATCCTCTTTAGTATTTTCCCTACCCTTCCCTATCTATCTGTCTCAACAACACTTTGGGTGAGACTTCTTCTCTTCGGAGGAGATGAAAATGCCAGTACTCTAGACTACACAGTGCCTTTTGTTGGTAACCTGAGAAGGACCCTGGTTTGATCAAATTCATGCCAACAGTATTCCTGGATGACATGCTTATCTATTCCAAGTCTGAAGAGGAGCATGAACATCAATTAATACTGGTATTGCAAGTACTAAGATAACATCAGTTGTATGCCAAGTTGAGTAAGTGTTCTTTTTATCAAAAGCAGATCCATTACTTGGGAAACATTATTTCAGAGTAGGGAATAACAGTAGATCCAGAGAATTTCAAAGCCATTAGAGGATGGCCAACATCCAAAAATGTGTCAGACGTAAGATATTTTATGGGATTAGTTGACTACTATAGAAGGTTCATAGTAGGGTTCTCTAATATTGCTCATCCCATCACTTATTTTCAAAAGAAGGCAAATAAATTTGAATGGACACTCAAGTGTGAAAATAATTTTAATTTGTTGAAGGAATTACTTACTAGTGCATCTGTGTTAAAGATTGTTGACCCAAATGAAAATTTTGTGGTATGTACAGACGCATGTAAGGAAGGACTTGGGGGACACCTCATGCAAAACAGACATGTCATTGGATATGAGTCCAGAAAGCTTAAGGAACATGAGATAAACTATGCCACCCATGACTTGGAACTTGCTGCCATTGTTCACACCTTGAGGATGTGGAGGCATTATCTCATGGGGAAGAAATTCGAATTGAGGACAAACCACATTAGCCTGAAGTATATTTTTGAGCAACCATACTTGAATGGAAAACAAGATGGCTGGAATTTTTAAGTGAATATGACTTCGATATCAAACATATCAAGTGAAAGAGGAATAAAGTTGTTGATGCACTTATTAGAAGAGTGCCTATCATGCATGCTACTGTTGCCAGTATGCATCAGTCAGAATTGAAGAGCAGAATTTTAGATTGTCTTGTTATAGACCAGCATTACCTATAGGTAAAGGAAAACTTATAGCAAGGAGATGTACAACAGAAAATAAAGGAGTATGGGATAAAGGAAGACAGACTACTCATGCATAAAAATAGAATCTATGTTCCTAGTTTTGGAGAACTAAGGAATTTGGTATTGATGGAAATGCATGATGTTCCTTATGCTAGACATCTCGGTTACCAGAAAACAATTACAGAAGTAAGAAGCCAGTTCTTTTGGTTGAGAATGAAGAAGGATGTTGTTGATTACATCGCTCGATGTATGGAATGTCAGAAGGTGAAGGTTGAGCATAGGCACCCAACGAGTTTTCTGCAACCATTTTTAATCTCAGAGAAGAAATGGGAAGTGATCACCATGTATTTCATCATGGTATTACCCAGAACGAATAAGAAACATGATTCAATCCTGGTGGTGGTTGAAAAATTAACAAAGGCTGCTCATTTTGTGCCTGTGAAGGCAACACATACAATGACTAATATTGCATAAATTTTCATGAAGGAAATTGCTAGGTTGCATGGGATGCCTAGGACAATTGTCTCAGATAGAGATATGAAGTTTACCTCCAATTTCTGGAGGGGATTGTTTAAAGGATTTGGCACAAATCTAAACTTTAGCACAACATATCATCCTTAGATAGATGGGAAAATAGAGAGGGTCAATCAAATAATTGAAGACATGCTGAGAATGTATGTGATGGATAAGCCATCTAAGTGGGAAGATTACTTACACTTGGTTGAGTTTGCATATAATAATGGGTATCAATATTTATTGAGAATGAGCCCATTTGAAGCCTTGTACGGTAGGAAATGCGATACTCCAGTAAGATGGGACAACCCAGTAGATAGAGTGGTACTTGGGCCAGAGTTGCTTAAGGACATGGAAGACCAGGTGGTCAAGATCAAGCAGAATTTAAAGGCATCTCAGGATAGAACAAAAGGTTTATGCAGAAAAGAATAGGACATCTAGAGAATTTAAATTAGGGGGGCATGTACTTTTGAAAGTGAAGCCCAAGAAAATCTCTTTGAAATTGGGTAGTTGTACAAAGCTGGCAGCCAGATTTTGTGGTCCATTTGAAATATTGGACAGAATAGGGCCAGTTGCATGCATGCTTGCATTACCTTCTTCCATGAATGTGCATAATTTATTTCATGTCTCCTTACTAAATAAATATGTACATGATCCTAACCATGTTATTGATTGGCATCTGATTCAGGTAGAGACAGGGAGATTTTCAGGTTCAACCTTGTGCGGGTATTGGACAAAAAAGTCAAAATGCTCCGGAATCGAGTTATAGAGATGGTAAAAGTTCAGTGGACCTTCTACGGTCTTGGAGCATGAATATGCCATGCGGGCAGAGTACCCACATCTTTTTGAATAAATTTGAGATTTTCATCTCTATTTTGTATATGCACCGAAGACAGTGCCAAAATAAGGGGGAGGGGATGTAACACCCCAAGTTTTGAACCCCCATCTTAAATAATGTATTGTTACAATGCTGAGAGGCCAGAGTGCCCAAACAATTATTAAAATGCCAGTGTGCCCAATACATGTAATGTTTTTATCATTATTAATAATAAATACATGGTTGGCTACTAAACGGACAAGGAATAGAGTTATAGGGGGATATGATTACACAAGAGAGGGGGATTGAGGGGCTAAGTGTTTATTTCCTATGTTAATTACCCTTTCTTCCTAAGGGAGGGGATTAATTATGGGAGCTTCTTGGGGAAGGCTAGAGTGTTCTTGATTTCCCTACGTAGTTACTTAAACCCACCTCTGGTTTGATGGGGGGGTTGACTAATGGATTGTTCGTTGATTTCCACTACGATTCACTCATTTCCCTCACACACTTCCATGCACCCACTGACCCATTCATTGATCCATCCTCATCTGCGTCTTGGATCAGGAAAGGGAGCCGAACTACTGAATATTAGCCACAGGATAGTGCGCTATAGTGGTCATTGGTGTGATCCAGCCATGAACTGAGGTCACATGTCTGATATGCATTGGCCTGTGTCTAGTGTTTATCATAGTTGCGAGTCCTAAGAGTTCCAACATTGATATTTTGGAATAGTTACGCTAGAGCCTAAATAAGGAGAAGGACTACCTGAGGGACTGCGTGGCAGAGAAGGTTAGAGGTTCGTTCTCTCGGGTGGTGCAAGATGGGTAGAAAAGAGTTGGGTACTTGGATTTCTATGAGAGCTGGGAATCTTGTGAGATCTTGGGTGATGACTAGTTTGGAAAGCCAATTAACACTCTAGAATCATCCTTGTGGATTCATAGCCCTGGCTCAGGGGTGATGTTGTTGTTAAGTTTTGGAACAATAGTGTCTACGGTTGGGTGGAATGTCCTTGGTCTGTAGCTAGTTGGTTTCATCTTTCATAAAGATAATTGCTCTCTATTATGGTATCGTTTATATGTATATGAATGCATTTTCCATTGTGTATATTTAATTAACATTTAATTGAAGCTTTATATTATGCATGCTTGCTGGTTAATGTTGTGCATGTTGTTAAATCCTTTTCTTTTATGCATCCTTAAACTTTAAAGAAAGTATTGGTAAGAGAAATAAGTCTTAGGGCGAGCTTGAAGGTAGCATGCCCCAACCTATGGGTGGTTGGGTATGTTAAATTCACCCCAGTGTGGGGATATGTCCACCAACTGTTTCATCTTCTTTATTATTCTCCAATCTCTTGCATTCATCCTCTCTTGTGCACTAAGCCATAGAGCTAAGCTTCGCACCAGACATGAGATTCGTGCACTACGCACTAGATCCTCCTTCCCAAAACTAGGTCAAGGCACATAGCCAATTTATCTATTGAGCATAGATCCTTACATACACATTTTGTTGCGCAAAGCAACTCAGAACTACTTGCACTTAGCCTTGCAAGCTATTTTCTTCTTTCTACATTACATTATTACTTATTTATACTTTTACGTTAAGTCCTAATCATGGGTAAACCCATGGACCGACATCCCATAACCCATTACAAAAACCCTAAGGAACCCCTTGCTGGGTCCACATAGCATGCAAAATAAGTGAGATCCATGATCTCAACTTTTCCTAGGATCTCCATCTTTGACCAGACTTTCGAAGTCCATAAATTGGTCCAACCCTGACCAAGGTTTCCTTGAAACTTGGTCGAGGGACAACCTGCCCCCAACACTCACCTATGACTCGTCCCGAGTCACTCAAGTCTAGTCAATGCCACTTCAAAGGCCTTGAAATTCACTTGAGCTACCTTGACTTGCTTCTTCACCTGAGCCTCCTACTTAATGAGCTCTTGGATCATTTTCTTTGTAATAGGCCCTTCCAGGCGTTGTTCTACTATCACAACCACTTGGTCTAATTGCGTTCCTTGTCCTTCAATTTCTTCAAACACCTTATAGGATTCATCCTGCACAACTTGTAGTTTATGTGCAACTTCCATTACCCTGCCCTGGATGGTAGTAATCTATTGTTGTACTACGCGCTACTCCTGGGACCTCTTCATTCTTTCAATTGTTGTGAGAAGCTTCATTTGTGCCTACACAAAGAAGGCCTGTTGTTGTGTTATAACCCTAAATTGCACCAGACATGCTTACCTGGCATCAGGCCATATCATTTGACTTCTTTGCCAAGCCACTACTGAAAAACTTCTTAAAAAACACTATTTTTTAAGGCATACGTGCCCTGCTCCACTACTGCATGTGTGTGTATGTTGGCTGACCCACTACAACCCGCGTATACCTAAAAAGAATGAAAAATGGAAAGTTGCAGATGGAGCACACAATTTTGGGTAAGTTAACTAAACCGATTGACCACCCATAGTCGGTCACTCGACCAAATACCTAGCCCTTTCTAGCTTATAAAAGAAGGGGTAGGGGTCCCATTTGGAAGGAGGAAAATCATAACAAAGAAACTATACCCAATTTAGTATTCCCCTTGCTCCATCCTTTTGCAACTATTATGTGAAGAGAAGCATATACATAAGCAGTTGGAGCATAGTTGAAGAGGAGCCCAGGACCAGATTCGAGGAGCAGTGGCCGATATCACTATTGTAAGGTTACTTTTGTGAGATTAATAAAAGAAGTAATTTTCCCGTCCCGCCATATGAGATTGTCAATATTTAAATTTGATTATATTTTTATAGAATATCTAACCCATTTGATCCGGATTATTTTCGACATGAAATGAGAGCGGAGATATAATAAAGAAATGCACAAAGATATCGCATATATCCAGTAATATAACAGAAATATATTAGAGATGCAACCATAAACACAGATATACAGTAATACACGATTTCTATTAATGAACGAAATGTACAGAGACTGTAAAAAATACAGAGTGAAAGAGTCGCTAGAATGGTGGCAACTTATCTTTGAGAAGAGATGTGACGGCTACTCGCATTCACAAGAAGATGATTAAAATGAGGCTCAGAAGGAATTTTTATAATATACGGGAATGCCAAAATTCCTAGACATCCAAAAACCTAACCCTAGGAGATGAAGCGCCAAAAGTCATGTGGGCCCCGTTTGGGTAAGTTAGTACATTAACTTCCCGGGGTCGTAACTTTTGCATACGATCTCCGTTTTAGGCGTGTGATAGCTCGTTGGAAAGGTATCATCGAGGAGATTCCTTTTGGGGGCTCAATCATGCCTTCGGCTATCATTGATAACCTCGATCTCGAAAAACCTTCATTTAGGCCCTCAAAATGGCCCCGGAAGTTAAAACCTGCTAAAAATAGTAAATTGCCAAAATTGCCAGAAAGTCATTTTGAGCCATTTGGAAAAGGTGGGTGGCCACCGATTCCACCTGGATCAATCCTCCCTCCTTAGGAAGCAATGGTATCCATTGCGTTGAGTTCCCGGGGGAGAGGGAAAAGCATTTGTTGAATTTGCATCTTGGTGAGTTGTTTGTCTTGTTGGAGAAGTCACGCTGCTTAGTTTGTGGAAATCTATCATGAACCTGTGGCTGGAAGGTTTGGACCTTTTTAAATAATCTGGCTATTTTAGATGACTGTGTGCAGAAGTAATCTTCATGCTTTTCTACAACCTTGTCGACCTGCTTCTGTTGGATAGAAGGTGCTTTGGCCGAAGCTGTGGTGGCTGCAGTATCCTTTTGTTCACCCTTTGAACAGATTGTGAAGAAGATGAATTTTGTAGTATGAGATACTACCTTGCGGCACTATTTAGGTGGGGCAGTAGTTGGAACTACCTCTGGTATCCTGTAGAGATGACCCCCCAGAGTAATAATGACACTACGGGGTCAAGACTCATAGATAGCATGG
>ML779754.1:822019-839518 GCA_009831015.1 Picea engelmannii | reverse complement strand
CCAAAAACCTAACCCTAGGAGATGAAGCGCCAAAAGTCATGTGGGCCCCGTTTGGGTAAGTTAGTACATTAACTTCCCGGGGTCGTAACTTTTGCATACGATCTCCGTTTTAGGTGTGTGATAGCTCGTTGGAAAGGTATCATCGAGGAGATTCATTTTGGGGGCTCAATAATGCCTTTGGTTATTATTTAGAACCTCTATCTCGAAAAACCTTCATTTAGGCCCTCAAAATGGCCCCAGATGTTAAAACCTGCTAAAAATAGTAAATTGCCAAAATTGCCAGAAAGCCGTTTTGAGCCATTTGGAAAAGGTGGGTGGCCACCGATATCCACCTAGATCACCACTAGTGTATATATCATATGCATGTGGATTTCTTTGTTTGTCTTTTATGAATGCAAGTCAGCATTGGGAGGAGAGTTGCAGTCAAGGAAGGACCAAACATTAAAGGAATTGACATCAAACACAAAAACTAAGGTACAGTAACTTGATTTATTTAACCTTGTATTTGCATATGAATAATGGGATTTAGGATTGGGATGTTGGTAAAAAGTAGGAGACTTTAGGTCATTTCTGCATGCATGATAAAACCCTTAATGCTAGTCTGTAGGAGGGATTTCCCACCCACAACAGGTCCTCCTTGAGTGAGTGTATTAGTTGCTCATCACCAATTAGTATTAAACCATCAACATAAAGAAAAATGATTAAAATCTTACCCTCCACCACAATTTGGTATAGGTTTGCATCCGCTTCACTTTTGGTGAAGCCCAGTCCGGTGAAATAGCTATCTATCTGAGTGTACCAAGCACTGGGTGCTTGCTTCAGCCCATACAATGCTCTTTTGAGTTGGCACACATGTGAATCACTACTGGAGATCTCAAATCCTTTAGGCTTCTCTATGTACACTTCTTCCTCAATGATCCCATTGAGAAACACAGTTTTTACATCTATCTGATGAATGCGCCAACCCATCTGTGTTGAGAGTGAAAAGATGGATATTATGGAAGAGTACCTTGCGACAGGTGCAAATATCTCATCATAATCTATCCCCTCGATCTGTGAGAAGCCCCAGGCCACAAATCTGGACTTGTATTTCTCAAAACTCCCATCAACAACTTTCTTTACCTTGTAGATCCATCTCGAACCCACCACTGATTTGTCGACCGGTCTTGGGACAATTTCCCATGCACTGTTTTTGACAATGGAGTCATACTCCTGCACCATTGCATCAACCCATGTGGGATCCTGCACTTCTTCCTGAAAGGAAGATGGTTTAGTCACAATACATTTTCTCATGAGAGCCATGTATCTAGTAAATCGATCAGGAGACTGTCTCTATCTGCACTATGAAGTAGGGAATCCTACATTATGTGCAACATCTAGTCTCAATCTATCATCTTTTGTGGTGCGCTTTTTTCCATTTATGATGGATGGCTCTGCATGAGTGGCTTCCTCCACTCCATGAACCTCCTCATGTGGATGATACACATATTGAGACTCATCTTTGGGAACCAGCAGTTCCTCCTTTGCATGCAAGTCTAGCTCCCTCTCAAGCGACAACTGCATGGCTTTCCCCTCCACAAATTTTATATCCCATCGCACAATAGTCATTCTACTGTTTGGAAAATACACACGATAATTATGGGGTGTTTCTGTGTACCCCACAAAAATCCCAAATTCAGAAGTCGGTTCTAGCTTCTTCCTAGCATCCTTGGTCACATGCACATAAATAGATGAGCCAAAAATCTTAAAGTGTGAAACATCAGGTTTCTTACCAGTGAAATCTTCTTCATGTGTGCTCATTCCAAGTACTCTATGAGGAAAATGGTTTTGCACATAAACCGTAGTGTTGCATGCTTCCACCCACAAATGCATTGGTAGGCCCTGATCATGCAACATCGGTTGTTTTGTACCCACGATCATTCTGTTCTTCCTCTCCATGACCCCATTTTATTGTGGGTTATGAGGTGCTATGAGTTCTCTTCGAATTACTTCTTTGCTGCAGAAGTATTTGAATTTGTTAGAGATGTATTCTCCACCATTATCGCTCCTGAGATCCTTCACTTGCTTCCTCGACTCTTTCTCCACCAATGATTTAAACTCACAGAACTTTGAGAATGCTTGATCCTTCTTCTGCATGAATAAGATCCAACATTTACGAGAAAATTCATCAACAAAAATAACATAATACTTATGTTTTGTTGTTGAAGCAAATGAGAATGGTCCACACACGTCTGTGTGAAATATGTCCAGGATCACTGAAGCATGGTTCTCCTTTTCATGAAAGGTGGACTTTACATACTTCCCCATGGTGCAACCCTTGCACTGATCTAACTAAGAAAGTGTTCCCATTGGAAGTCCAGTAGATATTTGCTACATGATTTTCAAGGCTCCATGATGAAGATGGCCCAATCGCCTGTGCCATAATTCTCCCTCATCCCGACTCACCACTTTTTCTAACTTTCCCATCATGGCAGCGTAGCCATCTACCTCCATATTGTAGATATTCTTAACTCAAATCCATATCTTCTTGACTTGACCCGTTGTTTTATGTCACAGGAAATCTTTTCCATCGCTAAAAACAATGCCATAGCCTCTGTCCTCCAACATTGTGATTGAGACCAAGTTTTTCTTCAGATCTGGAACATGCATAACATATTTCATTTGAAATGGTTTACTTGACTCCCTATGAAAGGTAATGGTACCAATTTTAGTTGCACTGTATCATCCATCGTTGCCCATATCTATATGCATTTTGATATCTTTGTCCTCCAAGTCACCCAAAATCTCCTTATTGTCTTTCATGTGGAAGGAAGCACCACTATCCAAATAGCACACCGATCCCAATGCACTTGATTCCATGCATGTGATCAAGGAGAAGTCAAGTTCAAATTGCAAGGAAAGGGCCTCACCAGCTTCAGCTCCAACAATCTTCTTGTTCTTCTTCTTTTGCGAACAGTTAGTAGTGATATGGCCATGTTTTTGACAGTAAAAGCACTTCACTTTGGAAAAATCCAACTTCTTGCCTTTAGACTTGGATTTTGAATGGAATTTCTTCCCCTTCCCTTTCCTTGCCTTGGCATCCAAATAAAAATCCTCTTCATCATCATGTTTTTATGAAGATCCATCTCTGGTGTTCCACCTAAACTCCTCCTGCACCAAATTTGACCATAGTCGTTCCCAATCTGGAAAATTTTCCCTTCCATTGATAGATTCTTGATAACTGTGCCGACTCTTGGGAAGTCCTAGGAGAGCCAAGCTCACAAAATAATCATCAACGACTGTTTTTCCCAGACTCCCCATCTCATCCCAACATTGGACAAACTTCGTGAGATATTTTGGAATGGATTCGCCCTTCTCCATCTTGATCTTCCTGAGTTTATCTTTGAGCACCAATTTCCTATGGTCAGTGTTGTTTTGGAATAGATCCATCAAAGCCTTCCACATTTCATATGGTGTGGCTTTCCCATGGAGGTTTGAGACAATGTGGCCTCGTACTCCATCCAACAATATCCTCCTCGCCTTTTCCACTTTCTTTTTCCATGCATCAAGATTTGCAGCGTTTGCAACATCTGGCTTAAGAACATCTTTGCCAATGAATTCCTTGAAGCCATTGTCTTCGAGTACTGCCTCCATCCTGTCCTTCCAAGAAATGTAGTTCAATATTCCCTCGAGTGCATACTCTAACCTCAAGCTATTGAAAGCCATTTCGATCTTGAATCAGCTGTAGCACTAAGAAAGTCTTTCTGCAAATTGGAATTATATCCAATCACAAACTCAGCTTCTACAATCTTCTGCGCTATGATACCATGTAGAAATTTTAATACAAATTATGCATTGCCTATATTCTCCCAATCTAACAATTATATGCCACTGTTAAATACATAATTACTTCTACTAAAATTCTTGTATAATTTAAAACACGATCGCCAATTGCAATATCAAGAAGAGAGATCAATCACACATAACACATATGTTTTTACCAGGAAAGAATAAAGCTAAAAACCACACTATCATATATTATGTATATATCATGGATCATGAAACAATATCATACAAAACTCTAATCCAAGAGCTCTCAGTACAAAATACAATCATCTCACAGGGTCGTACAAAAATTGACAAATTCATGTGCCAATTTATTGCTTTCAGACAACCTGCCTCCTCTGTGAAATCCCTACTGATGGAAATCCTTGCAATGAATGAATCCATCTTGCCTAGGCTACACATTCCTCATGGGAACATCCAATGTGTGTGTGGTTGCATGAGTGCACTCACTAATGTCACAAATGATAGTCAAACTGTCCCTTTCACCTTCATCTCAACTGGGTCTCCACTGGATCTGACATGCATGTAGTTAACAGTGGTAAATCTTCAAAAGCATGTGAGATCACTGATTGTGAATTAATTAATAATTAATTCACTGATCTCTCACTAGTGTAAGTTCAGTTACAACTAGTAAAACTGAGCTTAAATCACTTAACTAAGTTAAACTACTTTACAACTCACATAACTACACATATAACTTTGTTGCAATTTCGAATCACTTAGTTACAACTAATTTGACTTGCACCAGTCAACCTTTGAACTCGAATTTCCTATAGCTAACTGATTTTCCACTTCACTTAACTATTTCCAAGTGCTCATTGAGAATAGATTAATATTTATTGTCCAACTATTATTAAGGGATAATAATAGTCAACATACATCTATAAATAGAATTTGCTCACCATATATAAATACACATCATCTATAAATAGAATTTTCTCATCATCTAAAAATAGACTTCCACCTAAAAATACCCTGAGGCTCCATCCTAGTGTAGGTGCATATTTTTCACTAGGATCTTCTTGTTGAATCTCAACATGTAAAACGATTTTACCTCATGTATCCCTTCTGACAACTGAATAACCATAATTTATCCACACAAAATGGCCCTAGGGGGGTAATTTGAAGATATATGAAAGAAGAGGCAAGTGAACTCTACCAAAATTTCTCCTTTTCATTCCAACATTCCCAATCATTCATCTTCCTTATACAATCCATCCATTTCCTTCTATTAACATGTTGGTTGTGGGAATCTCACTTTGGTATTGGTGCACTTAGAGTATAATTAGAGGAACCCAGGTGAGGTGGAGTGGTGTTAGCAAGATTAATATTGTATCTTACCATATTGTTTTCAATAAAAGAGAATCTTCTTGTCCCAAATATATGTGTCTTCATGTTTATATTTCTAAATTGATTTCATGAATATTTAGGTGTTTAAATGATCTTGGTGATTATGCATATGTTTTTGTATATCAATCTATGAAGTTGTTTTGGTCCATCATTGGGAGGAGGCCTGCAATATAGGAGAAAATAGTGAGATGAAAGGATCTACTACAAACGAAAGGACTTAAGGTGCATAACTTGATTTATTCCCCATTTCCTTAATTGTCATTAGATCTTGTTATATTTGGGTGGAATAGGAGTGATTTTTTATTTTAAGGTGTCATTTCTCTGCCTAGTCACTGGACCAAGAGTCTCCAAGCCAGATGGTAGAAAGGTGGAGGAAGTTTCCCTAATGCAGAGTAATGATTCTATTTTCTTATGGATTCATTGTCTTCCTGAATTCCGACAACTTCCTCTTCATCATCTTCTTGAATTTTGAGATCTTCATTTTTTCCTATAGATTTGTCATGATATCTTACTACTACAAATCCTGAGAGTATGACTTCTTTGTGTTCTTAATTCACCTACACTTCATTCACCTACTCTTCATTCACTTGTTCTTTCTTTCTTTCTTTTCCAAACCTTCTTGCATCTGATATCAATGTTTTCTTTCATGGAAGTATCCATCATGCTTCTACAATCACGAGATATGTGTCCATATTTGTGGTATTTGTAACATTCAATATTGTGTGGGGAACATAAACATTTCTTGCTTGACCAATGCTTCCATAATCTCTGCAATCTACAACTTTATGTCCAAAGTTATTACAAGTAAAAAAACAAGCATAAAAGAAATTTTGATACTTGAGAGTGAATTATTTTCTTTATGATGTAGTTCTTTTGAATTCATTTCTTGTTTTGTCATGATCTTCTCTTCTGTTGTTTCCTTCAAAATGGTTGAAGCTTCTTTGATACCTGAAAGTAGAGGGTCTTCTTTGATATCTCTAATCTTGTTTTTGAGTCTTCTCTATTTTTGAAATGTTCTCCTTTTAGGGATCACATTCTTCCTTCTTGATATGGCCTATGATGACTTCCGCATAACTCTTATACTTTTCTTCATTCTTCCTTTTTAGTAACCTATAAAATTTCTCTTCAACTTTATTTATTGGTGGTGTGGAGCTGCCTCTTTCTTCAATGTTATGTCTGAGATTGAAAAATTTAACTCTTAATGTAATAACTTCTTCTTCAATATTCTCACAATATTCTTCTTTCTTCATCATCTATATCTTCATAACTTATTATGTTCTCTTTGCTTGTTCAAGTTGGGACTTCAAGGTGATAATTTCTTCTTCAAGTATTCTTTCTTGTTTACTAAATTCTTCTTCAATCTTGTTTAAGTCCTCAAATATTTATTTAAGATGACTTGTCAAAATATATTCTCTCTTCTATGCTTCCTTTATTTTATCTGCCAAACATTGTTTCTCTTTGAATTGATCCTTAAGAGTTTCTTCAATCACTTTGGATTTGTCCAATTGAGCTTTTAGATTTATGAAAACCTGCCTGACTTCTCTAGAACTTTCATTTATCTTGATTAATTATTCTTTGAGTGATTTTTTTCCCTTCTTCCTTTATTTATCTCACTTAAAGAACTGATTAGTTCAACCTAAAAATCCACTACACTTACTTCACAATCTTATTCTTCTAAATGTGTCTGACATAATGAGCATCTTCCTTCTTGTTCAGCTTCAAAATATTTTTTATTTTGGTTAACATAATTTGGTTCTACAATAATATGAGATTCCTTAAAGTAGATATTGTGTAGCTTATCCCAAAGTTATTTGACTGATGAACACTATCCCACTTTGTATTTTACTGGATCAGGTAATCCTTCCAAGATGAAATCCATTGACATTTTTTGTTTCTCTTCAATTCCTTCTTGGATGTAGTATTTTGTTTATTTGAAGCAGTGTATCCAGTAAAAAGTGATTTCCAAACATCAAATCCTTATGCTTATAAAAATGGTTTCATTATTCTGTTCCATATTTCATAGTTCAGAACATTCTGACAATTAAAACTTGGTACTCCATTCTTAGTGAAAGACTTGATCTACCTTCCAGTGGTTAGACTGATTCTTGAAGGAACTGCTTTGATACCAATTGTTGGAATACTGAGAGGGGGATGAATCAATATTATCACATTTTACCACTTTCAATCAAAATATATAAACTTCAAATTTATCAACAATATTCGATAGTTTATCACTTATGAATTTAGTGTATTATTGCATCATAAATAATATCATTCATCAATGCATAATAAACAACTACAGATACATAGTACACCAGAATTTACGTGGAAACCTAAATGGGAGAAAACCACAAAAATGATTTTTTATATATATCAAGTTTACATTCATAGGAAGCACCACATTCTAAATTCTCTAACATGAACTAGAAGGAGGCTCCAAACCCTTATTTACAGGCTCCAATATGAAGGAATATACAACTCCATGAATCATCCAGCTATAACTAGAAGGAGGTGCCTACTCCCTAGTTTACAGGCTCCAACCTGGAGGAAGCCCCAACTCCTTGTGTTCTCTGGCTCCAACCAAAAGGAGGATATGATCCCATGATTTACACACTCCAAAATTAAGGAATATCCAACTCCCTTTGTTCTCTGACACCAACTAGAAGGTGGCTACAACCCCCTTTCCTTACCTCATCTTGCCTCCCTGAAATATAAGAGTAGACTCAACCTGTCACTACCACTGATATTGTCACTGATACATCAAACTCTCTCTGTCACTGATACATCATCCCGTCACTATCAATCTATGACTGATATATGATGATAAACCTATCATTGTCAATTTATCATCGATCAACTTGTCATTGTCAATCTGTCACTGATATACCATCATCAACTTGTCACTGCCATTGATACTTAACATCAATGAAACCAGATCCACTCACATAGATAACAAAACCATCACCAAGATGCACATCAACCCATATTCCATAAAAAGAATGTGATATATCCATACACCATGTACCATATCCAACAACCATGTACCAAAACCTGTACTAAATCAATCATATACCAAAACTTGTACCATATCAATCATGTACCAATATATTCTATAAACCATGTACCATGATCTGTGCCTCATCCATATACCATATCACTCATGATATGTCTCAACATGAATCAACATCACCAAGAAATGTACCTCATACATGTGCCAAAGAAGTGACTCAAACCATGCACCAAAGATGTGCCTCACACATATGCCAATTCCTCAATAATATATGAAATACATGCCTCAAGCATGCATCATAAAATCACCATTGTATAACCCTAAAAACATGCATATATACACACATGTAACTATGTATCATACCTGGTGCATCATCATACCTTTCTTAGAATTTCAACAACCTGGAACAAGCATTTCTCTCAAATTTTCCTCAGCCTCGCTGGTCAAAGATCAGTTATCTAGCGGGACCTCGTGTAATGAGGGTTATGCAACCTATGGGGGTTCCTCACGGGAAAACAATATCCTAACCCACAGGGGTCATCTAAATTAGGGTTTTCTCCAAAAAATCATTGCACACATGCAATCCTAAAACTTTCTCCTCTGCACTCCTTCACTACCTTAGATTTGCCAATAGATCACTTTCTCATATAGAAGATATTCAATAAACTTGTGCATGTCAATATTAAAATGAGAGGCTCCTTGGGGTGTATTTATTATTTTCCAAGTGACTTATTTTCTTTTAGGGTTGACCTGTACTTCCTGGTTATAATTGTTTTACCCTTTAATTAATGATTTGTAACTTCTTGTTGCAACTATTTAGGGGATTCTTAACCATTCTTCGGGGCTTCCCACTTCATTAGGGAATATATCCTTAACTATGAGGAACCACGTGGCATACCACCTACTGTTGGAAAATGACACGATGATGATTATATATATATGAGTGTGTTACATGCAATTACACTATCCTTCATCCTATTTTTCCTCAAACAACTTTGGGCTTCATGACCACAAATTTGGGGATTCTCAAAAAATTAAAGACTTAGCCATCTTTCCAGGGATTATTTTAAACTTATTCAAGGCATATTCCCATGAGGGCCATGCTTAAATGTATGGCATAAAGGGACCACTTTGGAGACTTCTCCAAATACACCCATTACTTCTAGATTCTTCCAAACTTGCTTTGGGGCTTCTTCTATGGTTGACCAAGGTTGACATAAATTAAAACCAACTATCCAACACCTTCCTCGAGACACCTCCCCCCAAGCGTAGAGGTTTACATTTCCATCTAAACTGAGGGAATCGAAAACATTCCTTCTTCCACTAAAAAAATCTTGATCTAAAGATGGATATCCTACAACAGTCTTCCACAAGCGCCTACTTTGAATAAGACTATTTATTTTGAAAAACATTGGTGTCTCTTTGTGGAAAATTAAATAATATGTCCTTCCAAGGTGGTTTGTACCCAAAAATATGTATCTCTAGAAATAGAATGATCTAGTTGGTGAAGAGATGTTAAGCACTCAAAAGTCCAATTATAACTTTTCTTGACTCAATCTTTGAATTCTTGTGCTTCTTGTAGCTGGTCAAGTCACTGAAATACCTCTTCCATAAATTGAATCCATAATATCTCACACTGATTACTTGAAGGTTTCAAGTAAAATACAACACTCTTCACAACTTTCAAGCTTTTTTGTTGTAACTCAGCTTCTTGTAGAATAAAATCTTCACAGCTTCTTTCCCACCAATTTTCAATGCCATACTTAAATATTTGATGAAAAATCCTCGAAAATATCACTGTAAAGATAGGTCTCGACAACCAAACCATTTTTTGGCATAAAATTGGAGACCAGAGTTCTCAGAGGTTACCAAAAAAGATACCATTGTATTCTAGTAGCGCTAGCATATTCAACCTTCCAAAAGGGAAGTAGGTAGCACCCAAGACTTGTGTGAGGTGAAGTGAATCAAAGAGGATGTGTCATTAGGTTTTGCGCAACATAATGTATATTCATTCTTTACCATCTAAATAATTGTATCACCAAGAGTATAAAATAATATAAACATCAGATTAACCAGGTTGTGTAGCATACAGACAATTCCATACATCAAAATTAATGGTTAAATACCAAATACATAGTGCATAAGTAATTGTGCAATGAAGGAACTATGGAGTCATATACATCTTAACCAAACTTTTAGGGCCCAATGATATCTTATATTATCAGTATCTTAGAATTCATGACTCTGTGACTACATCCTTCTTACAATATCTTATACATCACATTCCATGTTCCAATACCCACTACAGACTCTATCACTATTGCGCAAGAAAAATGATTCTCACAAAACCCATTATAATAGATTATCGCACCTGACTCAATAAAAGAAATGGCGGTAGATTGCTACAAAAATAAAGAACAATACTATAAACAACAATCTAACAATGCACAATATTACTAAAACCCACTAACAATATTGACTGACCAACCCTTTCCCATTACATATTCCCATATTTCTAGTTTTCCCTCAAGTGTTACTTAACTTCTTGATTCTGCTATTGTATTTTCTTGATTCCTCTTCTGTTTCTTTTCCTGCTTTCTCGTGTTACTTAACTTCTTGATTCTGCTATTGTATTTTCTTTATTCCTCTTTTGTTTCTTTTCCCTCTTTCTCCTTGCATGTACTCGAATATTATATCTCTTTCCACTTACTCATCTATATGGTGCATGATCTATTTTTAATCCTGGCATTCTTGCAATTAACTTTTCCACTTCTCCTAGCTATTCTCCATCGCTTCTAGTGTTTCACTGGACTGTTGGGATTTGTTAGAAAAATAAGATCACGAAGCAATAAAATAAAATAAATGCAGAAATAAAACACAGAAGATACACAATACAATAGAGACACAAATATACGTGGTTCACCCAGTGTGGGCTATGTCCACCAGATAAATTTCCATGTCCTTCCTTTATTATTATACAAGAAATGAAGGGATACAACCTACAACACACCCGATGTAACTTCCTCTTCTTTCTCTCACAATCTCCTCACTCAGAATACAATATTCACAAAATGATACATAGCCGCAATACATTTCCCTCATAAAAGAGGGTTTCCTTCTAGGGAAAAAACCCTAACATAACTTCTACCGTCATATATGTGACCTTATAATGAAAGTTCCATATTTACTATGAAATTAAAATATACATTTACAAGGCAATTTTTCCTTTTGGGGCTTCGCCCCCGAACCCCCACTGGGGGCCCGCTTTCTCCCAAACCCCGCAGGGGGGGTAACCCCCCCTGCACTTCCTTGCGTGGAGGAGTGTACATTCTTACAGGGTGTAAAGTCTTCACGGGGTATAAACATGGATGAAAACAAAGACCTCTGAATCAAGAAGATAATCAGTCTCCACAACCAACAATTCTTTTCCCACAAAATGTTATCCTTTCCTAAAAATCAGGTTTCCTTAAAAAATGGAGGGCCCAACACCCATATCTAACCTCTTCTTGAGTTTTCTTCCAAATTTATGGGTGTATATATATGTATATGTAAAAATAATAATAATAATAATAATAATAATAATAATAATAATAATAATAAAAAGAAAAAAATAGAAAAACAATAAAAAAGTAAAGAAAAAAATTAGTTTAGTTATGAAAATCATCTTGTTGGCATAGCTATACATGGACTTGCTTGAAAACTAGGTTGTTGGTGAGGCCCACAATAAAATTTGGAATACAGTTATTGGTTCTAATTATTTCTCTTCAAATCATTAATTTTTTTCTCATGTTAGATGACATGGGGTCCATTAGGGCCCTCCTTCTAACAAACTTTTCCCCATATACTCCAACACATTATATAGGGTTAGAGTTACAGTTTTTTCATGGCACCTAAGGTCTTGAATGCATTAATGGCAGGATCTGTCGCTGGAAGTAGTGGGGATTTATCAATGCTCCATGTTTTTCAAATCTTGCAGGTGACTCGACTTCAACTCATTTATTCATACCTCACAATAAGTACCAATGCACCTCGGTTCTCATCAACATCAATGGTGAGTAGTCCTGAATTGGTTAACAATATTCATCACTAGATAGTAATCCAATGATTTATTTCTATGTTTGACTTTAACAAATTCATTCACATAGATAGAATTGTGCCAAAATTAGGTTTCAGTGAAGATTTTTTGGTTTGTGGCTCTAACAATAGTTTACAATGCATGAGAAAAATGGAAATAGGATGCAAGGTAGTTGGAATAGAAAAATTCCTCAAAAAGAGGACGTTATCTCTTCCTTTAGCAGGCCTCCTACTAATGTTGAAATGTTGGTTTTAATTGATGTCAACCCTTGAAGAATTCAGAAATCCCCAAAGGTATGGTTATGGAACCCGTCGTTGATCGAGGAAAAAGGACATTAAGGACAATGTAAATGCAGGTAACTCATTCATGGATGGAAAGTATATATCATGCCATTTTTTTATGAAATTTGGTATGCCATGTGGTTCCTCATGGTTGAGGACTTATGTCCTTGTTAAGTTGGAGGACCCAGAAGAATGATCTAGAAGCCCCTAGAAGGTCAACAAGTCCACAAGTATTTATAGGTCATTCATTAAAGGTAAAGTTGTTTCAAAAATAATTTAATTAACGGTAAATTGGTTGCAACAAGAGAGTGTAGATTAGCCCTAAAATAAGGAAAAGGGGTAAAATAGTTATAAGCTAGCCCTTGAAGGAAGTCACTTGGAAAGTGTAAATAAGACTTCAAGAGAATCCTACTAACACCTCTAGAGAACATTCAATATATATGTTGTAAATTATTATGGGTAGGTACTATTGACAGATCTGAAGCAGTAAGTATGAGGAAACAAAGTTTAGTGAAGAGAGAAGTTGTGGGAGTCGAAGGGAAGAAGTTGAGCTTATTGCTCTAGGTTTTTCCTGATTCTACCTGCGAGTTGCACTGAAGGAAGAGCACGGAAATACACAAGTTGCAGTGAAGGAAGAGAGAGGAAATCCACGAGTTACAGTGAAGTAAGAGCATGAACATCCGTGATTTGCAGTGAAGAAAAACAATGACTCTCAGAGAAGAAAATAAATTTGTGGGTTGCAGAGGCATTAGGGCATGGACATTAACGAGCCAAAATGGGAAAAATCACTAACATATGTGATTTTACAAAGCACATGGCACATATTTGTTGAGGAAACTGAAGTTCAAAAGATTTGATCAATCAGTTAAGCTATAGTTTGAGAGGTATGGTTTACAATGTATGTTAGGGTTTATATTATGTAGTAGTCCAATACAAAAATGTCTTGATATCTCATGAGTAATTGATTTGAAACAAATTCTTGTGGATCTTGGTATGAGGGTTTGAGGTATAAGGGTTTGAGTGGTAACAATTGATGAAGCACAATAACAATGACAAGTCATGGAAGTGACAGTGACATATCAATAACACATTGATTGATTTAGTGGTAGTGACAAGATATCTACATTTATATTTTTGGTGGTTTGGACGAGGAAATGAAAGGTTCTTGTATCATCCTTTTTGTTGGTGTCAGAGAATTTGAGAGATGGTTCTTGAAAACTATGGGGTTGTAGCCTCCTTCCAATCGTAGCTAGAAAATAAGGAAGTTGGTGCTTCCTATGAATGTATTTCTTCTGACATATAAGAAACGCATTCTGTGGTTTTTCCCGCATTGGGTTTCCATGTAAACTTTTGGTGTAATGTGTCTTTTTGGTTTCCTATTGTTCATGGTTGATTTGTATTATTGATGATATATTAAATGCTAATTTTAAACTATGGAATACTTCTCTTAAATTTAAAGAATACACACTGTGGTTAAAAGTTGAAATAAATTGCTCATACTGATTCATCCCCCCCTTTAGGTATTCCAAAAATTGGTATCAGAGAAGGTCCTTTAAGAAATAGTTTAACCACTAGAAGGAGATCATGGAATACACTAAGATTGGAGTACCAAGGTTTGATGCACAAAACTATGCCTTTTCAAACAAACAGATGGAAGCCTTTTTACAGGCAGATGGATTTGATGTTTGGAAACCAATAGTAGACAGATATACAACACCAACCACTCCCCAAATTGACAAACATGGAAATAAACTCAACGAAATAAATTCAAAGGCTAAAGGCACTATTCTGAGTAGTCTGGATAATTTTTTTTTTTTCAAGGTTATGCATTGCAAGACTGCAAAGGATCTCTGGGACAAAATTCAAAATATATACGAAGGAGATGGTAAAGTCAAGGGAGATAAGCTTCAAATTCTTAGAGTGAAATTTGAGCAATTGAATATGAAGTAAGATGAAGATATTGCAACATACTTTCTATGATTTGATGAAACAATGAACACCATTAGAGGACTAGGAGAAGAAGTTGATTAATCAATCATTTTTCAAAAGGTTCTAATATCTCTTCCTATGATATTTGATCCTAAAATATCATCCATTGAAGAAAGAACTGATCTTGACAAGTTGAGCATGGACATGCTACACATAATATTCATAGCTTATGAAATGATAATAGAACAAGATAACCCAGTCACAAAGGAAGCAACATTCAAGGAATCCAAGAAGACAAAGAAGCAGAAAAAGCCAAATCCAAAACCATATTCTAGTTGTAGCGATGATTTAGAGGAAGATGAAGAAGTACCAAGCTTCGAGAGAAAGTTGAAAAGAGGAATCAACAAGTACAAAGGTATGATTCCATTAAATTTTTTTAATTGTGATGATATTGGTAATTTTTATTCTAAATGTCCTTTTGCTAATAATAAAGGTAGCAATGTAGAATATCTTAAGAAGAAAAATAAAAATAAAAAGGGAGACAAGAGAAAGAACAAAAATAAAATCTTCAAGAAACATTTTGTTAGGGACCTAACCCCTCACGTAGGTAGAACAATATATTTATATGTAATAAATGTCAATATTAATAAGGCCTTGCAATAAGGTAGAATAAGTCGAATGTAAGAAGACATAATAGAAGCTTCCGCTTCTAGAAGGATCTTCCTCTAGATGGTTCTTTTGATAGACATATTTAGTATAAATAGGAGTCAAGGTTATGAGAACCCTAGCTTGGATATTATTGTAATAGATCTCTTCCCTACTGGAGGTTGCCCCCTGTTAGAAAAATAGGACCACGGAGCAATAAAATAAACCAAATGCAGAAACAAAACACAAAAGACACACAATACAAGAGAGACACAGATTTACGTGGCTCACCCAGTGTGGGCTACGTCCACCAGAGAAATTGCCAGGTCCTTCCTTTATTATTATCCAATAAATGAAGGGATACAACCTACAGCAAAACCCGTTGTAACTTCCTCTTCTTTCTCTCACAGTCTCCTCTCTCAGAATACAATATTCACCATCAATCATAGCTGCGATAGATTTCCCTCATAAAAGAGGGTTTCCTTCTAGGGAAAAAAACCCTAACATAATCTCTACCGTTAGATCTACGACCTTATAATGAACAATCCAGATTTACAATGAAATTACAATATACTTTTACAAGGCAATTTTTGTGCACTCCCCCGCGTGGAAGAGTGTACATACTTCTGGGGTGTAAATACTTCATGGGGTATAAACATGGTTGAAAGCAAGGACCTCTGAATCAGGAAGATAATCAGGCTCCACAACCAACAATCTCCCACTTGGAGACTGATCTCAACAACTCCACCGCTGCTATATATGCTGGACTCTGAACCTTCTTGGACCTGGCAAATTTCTCATCTTGATCTTCATTCTTGAAGACCAATTGAAACTGAGCAGGAACTTAGTTTCTCCCTGGATACTCCCTTTGTTAACATGTCTACAGGATTCTGGCTAGTGTGTATCTTTTCCAACTTCAAATTTCCATCTTCCAAAGCGGATCGTATGAAGTGGTACCTCAACTGTATATGCTTAGTATTCGAATGGAAGGCTGAGTTTTTTGCAAGGTGAATGGCACTTTGACTGTCACAATGCAACCTATTGTTCTCCTGCTTCTTTCCCAATTCCTCCATAAACCTCTGTAACCAAATCATCTCTTTACTAGCCTTTGTAGCATCAACATACTTTGCCTTTGTTGTTGAAAGTGCAACAACCTTTTGCAGTTTTGAAATCCAACTTACTGTTGTTCCACCTATAGTAAAAACATACCCTGTGGTGCTCCTCCTACTGTCTTTATCACATGGAATATATGAATCAACATATCCCTGTAGAAAAGTGTCTGACCCTCCAAAACATAATGCATGATTAGTAGTACCTCTCAAATACCTGAGAATCCACTTTACTGACTCCCAATGTTCTTTACCTGGATTGTTCATATACCTGCTCACAACTCCCACTGCATGTGCAATATATGGTCTTGTGCAGACCATCGCATACATCAAGCTACCAACTGTTGATGAATAAGGGACCCTGGACATGTATTCTATCTCCTCCTGTGTCTTGGGACACATTTCCTTATTTAATTTGAAGTGGTTGGCCAAAGGTGTACTAACTGGTTTTGCATTCTGCATTCTAAACCTCTCCAACACCTTCTCTATGTACTCACCCTGAGACAATGTCAGTTTGTGATTTTTCCTGTCTATTGTTATTCTCATGCCAATGATTTTCTTTACAGCACCCAAATCCTTCATCGCAAATGAATTGGCTAATTTCTTCTTGAGCACATTTATATCCTGCATACTAGTCCCTGCAACAAGCATGTCATCTACATACAATAGCAAGATAATAAAGCTTCCATTTTCTATCTTTTTAAAATAAACACAGTGATCAGAATGACATCTACTATAACCCTATTCTATCATAAACCTGTCAAACTTCAAATACCACTGCCTTGGAGATTTCTTTAGGCCATACAATCTCTTCTTCAACCTGCATACCAAATTCTCCTTCCCTTTGACCTCATACCCCTGTGGCTGCTGCATGTAAATCTCTTCCTCCAAATCCCCATGGAGAAAAGTTGTTTCTACATCTAACTATTCAAGATGAAAATCTTCTACTACCACAAGACTTAAAATATTCCTAATTGAAGTCATTTTAACAACAGGAGAAAATATTTCATCAAAATCTATACCTTTTTTTTGTGCAAACCCCTTTACAACAAGTCTAGACTTGTAGCGCTTTTCTCCTCCATCTTCTTCTTTGAACTTGTAAACCCATTTATTCTGCAGTGCTCTTTTTCCCACAGGCAACTAAACCAAGTCCCAAGTCTGGTTATTTTCCAAGGAATCCATTTCCTCTTTCATGCCTTGCTCCCACTTCTTTTTGGTGTCTACCTGCATTGCCTCTTCATAACATTATGGTTCACCAGAATCAGTCAACAATAA
>ML779754.1:809339-821919 GCA_009831015.1 Picea engelmannii | reverse complement strand
TACATGAATATGTCCCTTTCCCATAATGATGATGTCATCTTATTACATGATTCCTTGATCACATGTATGGACTAGGTATTGAATATATTAATCCCTTTGCTGTGATTGGTTTGTGTTGTTGTGATTGGACGACACAAGAGCATTAGAGAAGAGCAAGGAACAACAGAGATTAAAGGAGAGCGTTCATAAGGTATGTACACTATCCATTTCTCTTGGTTCGTTCAATAGCTAGATCTAGGGAAAGAGTAGTATTCTATCACGTTTTGTTCCAGATCCAGGTGGATCTGGGGAGATTGGTCTGTGTCCGCACTCACGAATTTATCCTTAAACACAAGGAAATTTTTTCTTTGGGGTCTTCGCCCCCGAACCCCCGTTGAGGGCCCGCTTGCCCCCAGACCCCCCAACCGGGGGGATAGCCCCCTCGGACCCCGCAGAGGGGGTACCCCCCCTCTGCACTCCCCTGCGTGGAAGAGTGTACATACTTCTGGGGTGTAAATAATTCATGGGGTATAAACACGGCTGAAAGAAAGGACCTATGAATCAGGAAGATAATCAGTCTCCACAACCAACACCCCCTTGAAGAGGCAAGTGAACATTTCTCTTAGTAATCAAAGTGTTATTTCTGGTGTTATTCTGGTATCATATAGGTATTATTGTGGTGTTGTTCTGGTTATATTGTTGTTCATATGCCATTTATAACATTTTATTTCTATTCTGCATACTTTTTATATCTGGAATATTACAAGTGGTATCAGAGTAGTTTCCTCAACAGAAAATTGTGGGTTCAATTTTTATTTTTTTCAGGGTAGAGACGTATTCCGACGTCTTTAAGCTACAAAGATCTGTCGTTGCATGCATAAACCCATGGTTGAGGGATTAATATATGCAAGAAATATAAGTGGTTCTTAAGTGCACATCTGTTGGCCACCCTTGTAACCCATGTTGATACCCCTTAGAGTGGTAGCGCATCAGACAACACCTATATACGGATCGACCTAGATTTCCTGAAGCCCTCTTTTGATAAATCGATTGGTCGCATGACTGCTATAGTTCCACCGAGAACAACACTCAGGAAGATACTCTCTAGTACCTGGGTAGTCAAGAAGTACAGCTAAGGGCATGATCTAGCCTCCTTAGTTGGTGCCCTGAGATATTGAGTCGAGTACTACTGTTGGACCTCATATGTATATCAGAGAGCTATAGCACAGGGAAAACCCTTGTCTATAGAACCCTTGAATACCTAACCCTTGGGGACGGAAACAAAACATAAAAGAGACAAGATCTATTATCGTTCAACTCTGTTTGAGTTTCCAAATCACTACACATTTCTTCCTGGTTAATCATTTGGGAATTTCATCACTGCAATATTCTTCAAACCAGAGTATAACTCTGCATGTGTAAAAAACAAAAAAAAATATGGACATTTTTGCACCATTATTTGAGACCTATTCCATTGGATTTATCTCTTCTCCCTTATCACATTCACACTTATCATTGTTCAACAAAATTTTTGACCCCACCTACCCCTTTTCAGTTCCCTTGTCATCATGGACCATACCCGTAGCCAAGACTTGGAATCTCGCTTCAATACCTTGCAATCTAATTTCATAGAAACCCAACAGGAAGTGAGACAACTTAGTGCCAATATTGCGACCATCAATAAAAACATGCATTCCTCCATCGCCGCATCAATCACCGAACTCAAATGAGACCTTAAACAATACATGACCACCCATCTTGAATCTTTCGTTTTGATGATCTACACCAAGATGCATATCCCTGCAGATCCCCCTTTATATGACCCACCTTTGCATACCGAAGCTGAAACTTCCTCTCATTCCCATAATTTTCAGCCCCATCACTTTCAACGTGACCTACGCCTTCCGTGGGTGGATGTCACCAAATTTGATGTCTCATATCCCACTGGTTGGGTAACTCAAATGGAACAATATTTATCTTTTTATGACATTACATTTGATTTGGAAAAACTCTGGTATGGTGTTCTCCATCTAGATCAAGAATGTTGGCAATGGTGGCAATGGAGAAAACTTGTCTGTCAAGGGTATGTTGCTTGGACACACTTTGTGGCAGAGATTTATGAACACTTTGACACTAACACCAACCATTTAGGCCATTTGACAAAGTTGAAACAATATGGAACAATCGAAAACTTTATAGCTACTTTTGAGCGACTAGTTTTTCGTATAGAGGGCATGTCTGATGCTTTTTCCCGAGAATGTTTTATTAGTGGCCTCAAGGACGAGATCCATTCCCATGTCCTCATGGCTTGGCCTAAGAGTTGGGTAGAGGCTACTAAAAGAGATAAGGAACCACAACAAGTTGTCTCTTCTCAAAACCGGAAACCCTCCTTTATTCCTCACACTAAATCAGTAAATCCCACTACTCCTTCTCCACTAAAGATCCAAAATTTGACCAGGGCTGAAATGGATGAATGCCAACTCAAATACCTTTGTTATAATTGTGATGACAAATATTTTCCGGGCCACAAGTGTAAGGAACAAAATATTTTTATGGCCATCTCAGAGGATATTTCGGAAGAGGATGTTGAAACTCCCCTTGTACCAGAGTCACCTAAACCCACTGACATAACCCTCTCTTAGACCCTCCCAAAGTAGAATCAGTCATTTCCCTAAATTCTCTCACTAGCTTCTTTGCTCCCCAAACCCTTAAGGTAATTGGTTACATCAAGCATAGGAAGGTCATCATTCTTGTTGATAGTGGAAGCACCCATAATTTTATTCATCACCACATTGCCCAAGAAGCTCATTGCTATATCCATGAAGTCAATAATTTCCAAATCATGATTTCCAATGGTGGCTCCATGAAATGTGGAGGGCATTGTGAAAATTTGTGTCTCCAAATTGGCGACTACCACCTGAAATCTCATATGTTTTCTATCGACATGGGCGGTTGTGACATTCTGTTGGGTGCAAACTGGCTAAGGAATTTGGGTCCCATTCTCATGGATTTTAAGGAATAAACCATGAAATTCGACCTGGAGGGCCAGCAATATAAGTTCCAAGGAATCATTTTCGATTCACCTGAGATCATTAGTTCCCATCAGATGGAAAATCTTCTCAAAAAATTTCATTATGGTGTTACTGCCCAACTCCATGCCATACAAGAAACCGAGACACCCTTTGTGCCACAAGACCTCCAATCCATCTTCTCTAAACATTAAGTGGTATTTTCCACTCCCCAGGGACTCCCTCCTTCCCATGGTGTTCATGATCATTCCATTCCCCTTGTACTAGGAATCCTTCCTCCCAATATTCGTCCCTATCGTCACCCCTTTTCCCAAAAAAATGAAATTGAGAAAATGTTTCAAGAACTGCTTAATGCAGGTATTATCCACCCTAGTATTAGCCCCTACTCTTCTATCGTGGCCATGGTCCTGAATAAAGAAGGTTCTTGGCGCATGTCTCTTGACTTCATAGCCCTCAACAAACTCACCATTAGAGACAAATTTCCCATACCTATCATTGATGACCTCTTGGATGAATTGAGTGGTGCCCAGTTATTTACTAAACTTGATCTTCTATCTGACTACCACCAAATTCATATGAAAGAGGAAGAAATTCCTAAGACTTCTTTTAGAACTCATGAGGGCCACTATGAGTTTTTGTTCATGCCCTTTGGCTTGTGTAATTCCCTCTCCACCTTCCAAAGCCTCATGAATAATGTCTTTCGTCCTTTTATCCATCATTTTGTCTTAGTTTTCTTTGATGATATCCTCATCTATAGAAAAAATTGGACATGCCATCTTGCTCATGTGGATCGAGTTCTCCATCTACTCTTTTAGCACCAACTTTTCTTGAAACAATCTAAATGTGCTTTTGGTTCCTCAGAAGTTGAGTACTTGGGTCATCTTGTTGGAAAGGACGATGTCAGGGTGGATCCTAAAAATATTGAAGCTATGCAAGACTGGCCTCACCCAAAGAATCTCAAAATCTTGTGTGGATTTCTGGGCTTAACATGTTATTATCGCAAGTTTGTTAAGAATTATGGAAAGATTGCAACACCTCTCACTGCACTCCTTAAAAAGAATTCTTTCACTTGGAATTCAGCAGCTACTCAGGCTTTTCAAACCTTGAAGATGGCCATGTGCACCACTCCAGTCCTAGCCCTTCCTAATTTCACAAAGAACGTTGTCCTAGAATGTGATTCTTCAAGGAAAGGAATTGGCGTTTTCCTTATGCAAGAGGGTCGACCTTTGTCCTTTACCAACAAAAATTGTCTGAACAAAATTTGGAAAAATCAAACTATGAAAAGGAAATGTTGGCTATTCTGCATGTCATTGATCTGTGGTGCCCTTATCTATTAGGGAAATGCTTCCAAATTAAGACAGATCATCAAAGCCTCAATTATTTTCTATAACAACACATTTCCTCCCTATAGCAACAAAAATGGGTGACAAAGCTCTTTGGATATGATTACAAGATCATTTACAAGAAAGGTGTTGGCACAGGGGAAAACCTAGAGTTCAACTCTAACAGCGCACCAACAAGCCCTAACTACTGGCCCTTTTGGAAATACCTATGGAGAATATGCAGTATCACCCAAAGTAGCAATAGGGGGTTGCAGGAAACACATGTCTACAACCAGAAGAAATGCAAGTGAATCCAAAGAACAACACACAGAGATCTAGTTATTATTTACCAAACTTAAACCTACTTCACAAGTTATATCTCAAATCTAACACAATCAATGCATCAAAAAAGTAACATAAGGAAAATGACACAGCATCAATCACACATAACAGCAATATATACGTGGTTCACCCCCTCCCCGGGGCTACATCCGCAGAACTATGTTTCTTGATATATTATATGAAAATATACAGTTCTATCTGCGCACTTAGCTTGTAGATCTATTTCTCTTTCTCTTCTTCTATCTTTATATCCGCTCCTTGAACACCCAACTACAAAGTTTATCTTCACACCCACCTGAAGATCCTCAATAAAATGATTCCCTTGCACAACAATAATCACTCTCTTATCCTCAATCATGAACAAACAACTATTGACCAACAAAAACGAGCCCCTATTCTCTTCTCTAGGTCCTTATTTATACATTACAATGATTCTCAGACAACCTTAGGCTGGAACCTAGGTGTGTTACACATTATTTTGGTTACTTTGGTGATGTCTTATCAATGGTGTATTCAGGCTCCCAACAAGGACTTTTTGCCTGAGAAAAGTGGCTCTTGTGTCCTTCCAAAGACATATTTTTAAAGTGAGTTCACAGGCTGCCTATGGCCTAGGGTGCGAGAATCCCTTATTCTCATAGGCCACCTTCACTTAGGGTGTGAAATTCTCATAGTTTTCTCCATACACAGGGTGCAAACCTGTTTTTGAGCTTGGAAAAGAGAAGAGGTCTCGAGGGTTCTAGAAGGGAATCTTCTAGAAAATGAGTTGGCATTCGTATGGTTGTCATTTTACTGACTTCTCAGATTTGATGGGATCATCCTCATCGATGTAACCGTCTCTCCTTCTCTTATATATTGAAAGGTTTCTCATGGAAAAGTTTAAGCAAGATTGAATGAAGAATTGGTGAAATAATTGTGTGAAGAACCCTGCTTGGATAGAAGCTTGAAGACTCTAGTTGGTCTATCAAGAGGAATTGGATTTTCTTCATGCAAGTACAAAGAAAGTGTGTGTGTTGGAACCAAGGGTCACTGAAAATAATCTTGCAACATCAAGGTGACAGGTTGTATCTTCTACTTTCAATTAATATGATACAACGACATGTCCCTTTCCCATAAAGTCACTCTTACTTTATTGTGTAATTCCTTGATCATATGCATAAGTTGACATTGAATATATTTTTCTATCTTCACTTTGGTTGGTTTGTGTTGTCTTGGACTTGACCTCACGAGTTCATCGAAGTGAAGCAGGAACAACAGATCCCTAAGGAAGTGATATAAAGGTATGTCACTTATTCCTTCCTATTAGCAGATTCAATGATTACAACTTAGGGAAAGAGTCCTGTCCTGTCCTATTTTGTTCTAGTTCCAGGTGGATCTAGGGAGATCTATTAGTGTCCGCACCTACCAATTAGTATGATAACAAGGTGTCAAAACCCTAAATGCCAAAACCCTAGGTTTCTAAAACCTTAGGTCAACTTGACCCACGTTTTCCAGGATTCTCCAGCCTGTCTTTCCTTATTTCCCACGAGGTGCTCCAAAGCATCCGTTGGTGGATTTTTGCATTTGTTGAGTTGTCCATGATCCATATTCCTCGATATTCTCATTCAACGACTCACTTTCCCTTACTTTGCTCCTTCTTTTCCACTTCTTTGGCCACTTTGACTCATTCTCAGTAAAAATGCCTTCCACGCAGTTCATACTTCACCTTTCCTCTTTAATCTTCTCTTTATTCCATAACCAAGGCCCAAAAGGCCCCCAACACTCACCAGTGACTCTTCCCAAGGCATTGCAAGACTGAACCTTCTGTTTCACTTTGAATTCAGACTGTGCAGAGTAGCCTGTGCTTCCTGCTCAGTCCTCCCCTCTGTGTGCAGACTAGATTTTATGTGTCCGGTACCCAATTTTAACTACACCTGGTACCTAGACCCTTATTATTTTTCTTTTACTGAGAGCTACAAGGCAGATGGTTGTCATAGTACAATTTCAACTGGATCCCATTTACCAAACCTTCCTTCCATTCTCCATTCAGGGTCTTCAACTATGCAACTCCACCTTCTGTAACATAGGCAACTTCATATGGCCCAAGTCAATGTGTTGTGAACTTCCCTAGATGCTTCATGAACTTGTTTTCATATACCAATACTATATCTCCTTGCTTGAATTATTTCCTCTTGATGTGTCTGTCATGGTAATCCTTTTCTCTTTCTTTCTGTACATGTTGATGAAATCCTGCAATAAACCTATCTTCCTCTAGTTCTACCAACTGTGTGAGCCTGTTTTGAACAACACCAGTGTCATCCATATCTATGAATGATGCAATTATTAAGCTAGGAACTAAATATTCCATAGGTACTACTACTTCTAAGCCATAAACCAACTTAAAGGGAGTCTCCATTGTCAGCCTCTTGCAAGTGGTTCGATAGGCCCATAACACTATCGGTACTGTCAATTCCCAATCATCCATGTTTACACTGCAAATATTCATCAGCGTTGTCTCCAATATCTTATTGAAATATTCGATTGTACCATTTGGTTGTGGGTGGTATGGTGTACTCTTCTGATGATGAACTTCAAATTCCTAAGTCAAGGCTTCAATAGTCTTGTTAATAAAATGTGTACCTTGATCGCTTATAAGGATCTTCGGGCATCCAAACCTTTTTATGATGTCCTCAAATATGAACTGCGCAGTTGTAGTTACACTACAGTCTTTAACTGCTCTTGCTTCTGCCCATCTTGTCAAATACTTTGTCCCAGTGATGATGTATCGAGCTCCTGTGTGCTTTCCTAGGGGGTTTATAGGTCCCACAAAATCAATGGCCCATTTATCAAATGCCTGTAATGTTATCTGAGGTGATAAAGGAATATCATCCCTTCTCAATGGTTTCCCAACTCTTTGGCATACATCGCAAGATTTGTAGTACTCCTTAGCATCTTTGTGCAAAGTGGGCCACTAGAGGCCATCTCTAAGAATCTTCTACGTTGTTGATTTTCCTGCAAATGTCCTCCTGTGATGCCTTCATGTGCTTCTGCCAGAATCAATTGTCTCTCTGCCTCCATAACACATCTCCTCAAGATCTCATTGGGTCCCATCTTGTATAGTTGTCAAACTATAAGTGAAAAATCTACAACACTAACTATCAACTGTTTCTTCTGCATGACTGTGTATTCGTGAGGTGCCATTCTTGTGGACAGGAAATAAACTATCGCAGCGAAGTGATCATCAACCTTCCTGATGGCCAACAACTGTGCATCTGGTAGTTTATCCTCCAGACTAGTAGGTTCATCTCCATGTTCTAATATAGACATGTGGTTAGCTCCCTTGTTCATTCTTCTTGGCTTGACCACAATCTCAAAATCATGTTCCTGGAATAACAGTAGCCATCTGCATATTATTCCCCCCAACACTAGCTTGTTGACTAGGTACTTTAGCGCAGAGTGATCAATGAACATCTTAAAATGTCCTCCCAACAAGTAGTGTCGAAACTTCTACAGTGCATACACCATGGCTAAACCTTCTCTTTCAGTGGTAGTGTAATTTATCTCAGCTGTATAGAGCTTCCTGCTAGAAAATTCTAATGGGTGGTCAATATCTCTTGTTCCTGGTTTTGCTAACACTGCTCCTAATGAAATATATGAAGCATCGTCATGCACATGAATTCCTTAATCCAATCTGGGAAAACTAGAATAGGCGCAGTAACCATTTTGTGTTTTAATGTGTCGAAGCTCTGCTGACATTCCTCTGACCATAGGAATTGACGATATTTCTTTAAAATATTTTCCATGGGTGTTATTATCTATGAATAACCTTTGATAAACTTTTTGTAGTATCCAGTATGTCCCAGCATAGTGCACAACTATCTAACTGAAGTAGGGGGAGGTATATCAACAATGATGGCAATCTTGGAAGGATCTACCAACAACCCTTGCTTACACACAATATGGCCTAGCAACACTCCAAAGGGTGAAAAGTGTGAGCACTGAAAGTCACACTTTGACTGCTAAAGTGTAAGCTCAACACCCATCATAATGTAAAATATAATTTTGGTTTTGAATAGGTGGATCAGCAAGATGGATAAAAAGAGAGAGAGGGATGCAAACTGTATATCAGTAGGCTACACCAATGGGAAATGGAGTCACAAACATCCTACTCATCGAAGGTACAAAAGTTGATCAACAAAAAACAAGATTATATGTTGATAGGTGGAAGAATGAAGAAGGAAAACATAAGATAGAATGTTCACTAAACAAAGATCCTCTCAATTTAATGAATCAACAAATACTTGAATATAAACAATGATTGATGAGCAAAATACAACAGATCCTCTGCTGCTTAGGGATCCATAAATCATTGATAGCCTTTGATCCTCAAATCTGCAATATATTCAAATAAGAATAAATATAAACAAAATATTTACAATCTGAAATCACAGCTCTCATGACACTCCAATAACATTAATTCTTACAATCCTAAAATTCCCACAGGCTTACAAATGAACACACACAGGAAAAATGCTTGCTACATCTCTCTCTAGCCTCTCTTGGCTCATGAATCCCCTCTCTCCAATAGATATATCCTTCCTTAAATATAAAATAGCATCCAAATAATCTTATGAGGTCAAATCCCATCTCTTCCATTGGATTCTCAGCCTTGGAGATAGGTGGGAACAATCAAAGAGACAAAAATCCAACAAACTGTTAATTTTCAGGAATTTGTTGGAAGTCAATGATAAATTGTTTCCACCTCATGCATGAGGCCTTTGATGGAGATAAATATTATGTGCAGGTGTCCCTTGAAATCTAACAGATCCTTGATAATACATTCAAATCCTCCTTGATAGGTGGCAACCTCCCAACAAGGCGAATACCAAAACCGTGACCACTACAGGAAAGTAGGTAGCGCCACTGTGAAGATTCGGTAGTGCCACTTATATGTCTAATATATCTCAAACCATAACACATTTTGAAAAACTGAGAGAGGTTTGAGTTAGTTGGAATGTTATGAACAAAAACCTCCTCCATTTTTCAAAAATACCTTCTCAATTATTCGCAATCTAATTTTTAAGTTAGTGTCTCAAAACTGGTAAAATAACTTTGCACAATTCATTTTCTGCCAGAATTTAGGTAGCGCCCACATGTGTGTCTATGTGCGATTGGGTAGCGCAAATCCATGAGTGATTTTGATGCTTGAACTTGGGGATTGGACATAACCCAATATAATTTCAATTTTCCCCAAAATAGATCAAATATCCCATAACAATTGTATTCATTTGCCAAAATGAATAATGAAGGATTTATGCAATGCTGAGGCATAAACCAATCTTGTGATAACATAGGATCCATGGGGGATAGAGTCCTCCTTGTGAGGCTCTATGAAATCTTGTAGTTTCAATGCCTTATCCCAGGGCTTCTCCCAACCTTTAACCTTTGCAATCTTCTTTGATCTGTGAACTTCAACTGAAACCAAATGCAAATGAAAACTGAAATTGACAAAAATGATGAAAATGATGCTTGTTCAGCAAGCTTAGTGCACACACCTACTCTAATTATTGGGAAAATGAATCATTCAAGTTACATGAAAAAACTAATGAAGCCATTTCATCATTTTTTCAACTGTTTGAATCTTTGAAATGTGCTTCCTCAAGAACCAAAGACAATTCTTACTTGAAGGAACGCCAAAGAAACATTTGGCAATACAATTTCCATTGAAGAAATCAATGAGCCTAGGCCCACTTTCTTCTTGCAGATAGGCTGCAAATGGATCCTGAAAAACATCGTCAATACTTGCCCTTGTGACATTGTTTTGTGTAAAAAGGAAAAGTATTGCATTAGGTCCTTTCCCCACTGTTCCGATTCATCCTCAATGCATATGGCTTGGGTCCACTCTTGTTCATGAGGTGTATTAGGAAAAAGTCTCAGTGATTCTTGTCTTTCTTTAATTTCAACCTTTCTCATCTGAACACATGGAATTTGATCTTGGATGCTTGATGAAACTGAGCTTGTGTCTTCAAGAGGAATAGGGGTTTGATAGGGCAGTTCATCACAATTAGAAGGTCTTGGGAAACTACATAGGCGGGAAAAATTAAGACTTTCCTAATCTAGAAGGAATGTAAGGAGAGCAGTGGGGGGCATATATAGACAAACTTAAGGTAAGTCATGTTAGAATTAGAGATGAACAAGAGAAACTGGTATGGTCCAAGAATCCATCATTGGGAGTCTACATCTTATGTCTTATCTTTTGATTGTGAGGGATATTCATCATAGCTTGGCTTATGGTCCCAATTTCTCAGTTTTTCACCCTATAAAATTAGATTATCATCTTTTTTTTCTTTTTCAACAACAAAAATATGACATAAGGGTTGAAACAAGCTATTGTTGCTTTGATGTGAAGGTTACTTCTATGATATAAGGTCTCCAATAGAATGTTCATGGAGATCATCTTCATAATCATCATACAAAGCTGAATCAATGACCATTTGACTATTAATGGATGAGGGGATTAGTACAATAGCTGGGATAGCTGGTTGTTCAGTGAAAACATCTTCATAGTCATCAAAACTTGGCAAATCATGGCACACTGATTCTTTAACAATAGGAGGGATTACAACAACAAATAGTAAGCTATGAATTTGTTCATGACAAGCTGTAACACAATTCTCATGATGAAATAAATATGAACCTAATATGACCTCTTGACTTAAAGAATCGAGAAAAGGAAGAGAAAGGGAAATGATGGATTGTCCATATTGATGTTTCTCTTGGGGACCTAGATTTTGACATGAATGATGCATTTGTTCTTCAAATTTAGGAAAAGCATTATGAAACTCATCATCTAAGTCCCACTCTCTACAATCATCCCCTTCATCATCACTTCTAGAGGAATCACTTGTTGAATCCTGAATATATGATGCATACCCCTCACAACAATTCTCAAAAAGTCTTTCAGCTAGATAAATTATCTTGCAATGAGAATAAAAAACATCATGAAAGTCCTTCGAAGAGGAAATACTAGAAGCAGGGAATGTTCTATACCATTGCCTCACATCACCTTCCAATGAATACATGAACATTTTCATCAATATATCTTCATGATGGATGTCAAGTTGCTGCATCAAAGCATGAAATTCATGAACATGCTCAAAAGGGTTGTCATCCTCACCTTCATAAAATATGGGCAACAGATCTTTCCATTCATCAATTTGAGGCACAGAATGTGGATAACCATCTATGGATGATAAATTGAGTGGGGGAAACCTCTTTTCCAGGATAGCCTTCATTGCCATTTAATTTGTCTCATCCCCAGTGGAGTCACCAATAGATTCTGAAGAATGGAGTCGCCATGGTGAATGTGTAGTATTGAAGGTGTCCAACTTTAGTCACCATCTAAATATGGAGTTGTGCAGTGTCATTCATCCCAGGGAGCTTTTCAATCATCTCAACTTCATCCTCAACAACAGTGCCAATTATGTTAGCAATGAAGGTCACACTTTGACTGCTAAAGTGTAATCTCAACACCTATCAGAATGTAAAAGATAATTTTGGTTTTGAATAGGTGGATCAAAAAGATGGATAAAGAAAGAGAGAGGGATGTAAACTGTAGATCAGTAGGCTACACAAATGGGAAATGGAGTCACAAACATCCTACTCATCGAAGGCACAAACAATCTTGACTGGATGAATGTATGGATTGAAAGATGTTAACAACATAATGAAGGTAGGTTATCATGGCAATGACAGTCTGAATTGGTTAGAGAATCTTGTCATAACGAAGATGCCAATGTTACACAGAGGGAAATTGATCTAGCATATGGTTTGAAAGATGGACAGGTAAGCAATTTCACCCATTTTATTCAGTTATTTTATATTATACTAATGTGACTACATGTGTACTGTATTTTTCATATACTTTTGAAG
>ML779754.1:777308-796016 GCA_009831015.1 Picea engelmannii | reverse complement strand
GGGTGTAGTGGATGCTTGGATATCCTCCTCATGCAAGGGTGTGTTATCATCACAATGTGTTTGAACAAGAGGAAGTACATTATCTTCAATAGAATCTTCACCATGATTTTCACCATGGAGATCTTCTATATGAATAAATGCAAAATTGTCTTCAAGGATTTCATCACTAGGCTTATTGTTCGGATCTACAACTTATGTATAAGTGGATCATGGGATGAAAGAGAAAGTTGGTCATCCTAATGAAACTTATTTCCAAGCTTTACCTAGGATGATTTTAGGTACTTCTCTACAATGGTGATTAATGAGTTTAGTGCATTATATTTATCTTTGGTTTTATAAAATAGGAGATTAGAAGGATCAATTGTGTATGCAAGCACCAAATCATCAATCTCTCTTCTCATTCTATGACAAATATCAATCATAACATATTTCATGTGTGATCCTTCAACATAACCAAGATCCCAAACCTTGCAAAATGCTTTGATTAAACCTAAAAGAGAAGATATATCCTTCGTAATACAATCATAAAACCATTCCAATACATCATGTTCCAAGGTCATTAGAAATATCTTCATCATGACATCCTCATTGGAAACATTAATATATGGAATGGGTTCAATGAAAGATGCAATATGTAGTGGAGCTGAATCAGTTTGTCCTTAGAACTTTGGAACTTGTTTTCCCCAGTTTGGATCAAAGAGCTCATTTGGATACTCTGGGATACCCGAGAAATATAATGGGTTGAACCATCCTTCCATCAACGATTCTTCTAAAAATGCCATATTTCTTTACATCCAATATATTGATAACTTGATACGAAATTTGAAAAACATATATCCATCATACCTTATTTCAATGTCAATGGAGTTTCTAGGTGATTCTTCAAATACCTTCAAGTCTCACCTCTACAAACAAGAAGTTTAGTTCAGATCTTCTAGAACGTGGTTTTTTTCCTTTTTGGAGTCACTAAATGGGGATAAGACAAGAGAAATGCCTTCATCAAATTATTGTATCCAACCACTCTCATACCATTACGATCCATAAATGGTAGGCCTATGACATATTGTCTATCTTACCAAGACATATCTTCATTGAAAAATAATAAATGTAAAAGTATTTGTAATTACTTTTGACCTGAGATCAAGCTTCTCCATTGTAAATTCATTACCACGAAGAAATGGCTTTGTGCAAATACGGTTTCACTTCTTGGCTTAATTGGTTGTGGTTCCAAGGCCAATTCCCAACAAAATTATAGGAAAAATACATTCTACATCAAATTTTTAAACCCAACAATTGATAATCACCCATTTACCCATTCATTACATTTAGTTAAAGAAATAAAAAATATGCGTGGTGCTTTGTTCTTACCATTTCCATTTCCATTTCAATCATATCGTTGCTAACTACAGTTTCTCATAGGGGAGTGGGGGAAGTTATGGCATCATATCTAGCAATGGCATCTTCATATGACAGGGGCCCAAATCATTTGGTAGAAGTGGGGCTTGTTGCAGGGATGGAGGTGACTAGGGGTTGTTCCCCTACGACATGATGCTCTGACAACTCTTTAGATAAGATGATGGGTTGACCATCACTCTAAAGGCATTTCTTTTCTACAACATCGACCAATAATGTATTTCCTTATACCTTTCAACCAACTTATTGAAAAGCATATCCATGGGATTATTTGATAGGATTGCAAAGTGTCATAAAGTTTGTTCCTTCTTTCCATGCAATGTTGAAGAAAAAAATCCTCATCATAGAATTCTTCAAGACCCTACTCACAATCTCAAAATCCTGCAAATTGCTTTGATGAAACTTTAAATTGAAGACACAACCCTTGGACAATCTTTACGAAACCATTAATATGTTGCAATTCCTCTCAATGTCCAAAGAAACAATTTCATCATAATATCCTTATGAATAATGTTTAGGTCTGCCATAAAATCCCTAGTCGTGACCTCCATTTGTATTGTCAGTAACTGAGATGGAGGTCCTAAGGTGCTAAGTATGTAATGGTGGGGTCAGTTGTTAAGATGATGGGGAGGTAGGGTTTAAGGGAATGTGTTTCACCTTATTTTTTATACTAAATGAAAAATACAATCATCATAACATCTTCATGAATGATGCCCATGCAGCCAAATACACGTGGAATATGTATCACTTATCATGCAACATGGATTAGGTAGATACCCTATCTTACCACCACTTCCCTTGCCACCCTTAAGTCCTTATTTAATTCCATAGGTTTATCATGCAATATGGTTTAGCACGTGTTTTTGTTGTTGTCAGGATTTGGTGGTCTTTGCTTGTCATGCAACATGGATTAGGTAGATACCCATGTTCAACCCTAGTTTTCTTTGATTCCTACAAAACTATTATTGTTTCCCTATAGTATTGGGGTTTAGGACGGCCTTGTGGGAGTTGAGAATGCAACACATGGGGGTTAGCAAAAATTAGAGGCATTTTGTGTCGTGTGGTTCCTCTTCCTTGAGTAGAGGGTGCCTAGTTGGGTTATACTAGTCTAGTATTTATATTTTTCTATACCATTTCTAAAAGTTATGGCATTGCTCAAGTTCAAGTGAGAATTTTTTGTTTAGGTTCATTTTGCACAAATCCAACAAACAACAACCTTAATACTATTTTTTTCTTAGATCCATATGATAAATTTATCATGTCCTTAGTTTTTTCACATTTTTAATATGTCCAAAATCAAGAGGGATATCACATTAAATTAGGTGGTTGACCACTAATATTGGTAATTGCACCCTAGTCTAATTGTGCATCCAAAACTAAAGATATAAAATTTTTATTTAGAATTGTGAATATGATGATGAACTGCTAACTAACAACATGTGCACATGCAAATGAAGGTACAACCAAATAGGTACATGTTGTGGTGGGTGGGAAATCCCTCTTACAGACTAGCACTAAGGGTTTTATCATGCATGCAAAAATGACCTAAAGATTCTTACTTTTTACCATCATCCCATGCCTAGACCCCCAATACTCATATGTAAATACAAGGCTCAAGAGATTAAGTTGATGTACCTTATTCTACGTGTTTGATGTCGATCCCTTTTCGCGCTTGGTCGTTCTTTGACTGCAACTCTCCTCCCAATGCTGACCTGCATTCACTAAAGACAAAAAGAGAACTCCACATGCATTTGATCTATGAACTAATGGGTTAGAGATTTAATCAATCATACAATCAATATTCCAATAATGACAATCTCATATGGCAGGATGGGAAAAAAAATTCTTTTATTAACTTCACAATGATACCTTACAATGATAAAGTTGGCAACTCCTCCTCGATCCTTGTCTTGGGATCTTCTTCCACTGTCTTCCAACTACTTTTCTCTATACTTCTCTTTGCATAAGGATGGATAAAGGTTGGGACAAAAGGGAATGCTCAATCGGGTATAGTTTCTTTACTATGATTCTCCTCCTCCAAATGGGATGCCTAACCCTTCTTTTGTAGGCTAGAAGAAGCTAGGTATTTGGTCGAATGTCCAGCCATGCATGGCCGAAAGGTTTAGTTAAGTTACCCAAAGTTGTTTGTTACGTCAGCAACTTTCCTTTTTTCATGCTTTTGTAGGTACACACGGGCTGTCTTGGGTCAGCTAGTGTGTACACGCGTGCAGTAATGTAGCAGGGCACGTGGGCCTTTATAAAAGGGTTTTTTAAGAAGAGTTGTTCAATAATGTTTTGGCAAAGAAAGAATCTGAGATGGCCTGATGCTAGGTAAGCATGTCTGGTGAAATTTAGGGTTATAACAGATGCCCCCTAATGTGTGAGGTCAGAAGAGCATCTGATGGCCAAAATACATTAACAATCTTCACCGATGTGCCGAACAAGTGAGTCCAAGGACCAAAAATTGGGAGGTGTCATCTATAAAATAATAATTGTCTCACCGAGGCAGGCATATCCATGCTCAGGATAAAATAAAACCATGGCTACCAATCAAATACACTGTAGATCCATGTCATATAACTATATAAAGTGTAGCCACGAGCAATACACAATGAAGCTACATATCGAAATCAAAAAGATATACGTGTAGAGTATCCATCTTCTAGAAGATGATAAGGCCTGATGGCTAGATATGAGGTCTTCAGAGCTTGAGAAACAACTTCAAAATATTCAAAACTCAGGTAGGAGTGTAATATGAGTGTACGACTTCACTACCCAGAGGTCTTTGATGGCTCGTCGGTCATGGACTAGAGAATCTTGATGATTAGACTGAAGGCTTCATTGATTTCGAACAAAGACTTGATTGGATGTTCAGGATGGTCGGGCATGAGGGAAAGAGACAAACTGTAGAGGGGATGACTCAGGCTTGGTAAAAACTTCCCTTGTACAATATCACAACAAATGATGAGACTCAGGAAGCATAGAATTAACATAAGTTTACGAGGCAGGAGGCAACACAAACTCTCCATATGTTTGGAAGAATAACCAAACGATGGAGGACACATCTCTATGTAGCGAGAACATATTCCTAAGGTCGTATTAAATCCCAGAGTTTGACGAACAAACAAATATATGTTCTTTATCCAATGGCAACTCATTATGCTGCCAATAAAGAAAATACTTTTCCCTTCCTCTTTTTCGGGTATATTTTATTTTTTTGTCTTTTTCAATAATTTTGGAAAAAGAATAAAATAATGTTACGTTACAAAGGAGGAATGAGTGTTGCAAACATACAAGTTCAAGGTGTAGGGACAAGACTGATGTTCAAAGTAAGGACACTCAGGAAAAATCCTCCAGGGGCCAAAGGTGTCAAGACGCAGAGGCAAAGTGATACAGGGCTTGCGTATAAGGCATGCTTTAGATGGTTCAGTTGAGAGCAACATGGAGCTGACATTATACCAAAGACGCAGGTATGCAAATGTGATTAATAAAACACACAATGGTAACATCCTTCGATCTGAGTTTAACGAGCCCAGAGAAGGTAAGCTTGGTGGTTTTTCATATTTAGAGAGTCTGAAAAATGTAAAAGGAGAATCCACTGGGGTACCTTTTTCAAAGGTAGTCTATTAAGTTCGAAAAAGGGGTAAACTAGAACCGAAAAGACATCTATTCAAAACCATTTAAACAAGTGTGATAAATACAAGATCACTCGACCATTTTTTCATTTTTAAGGAGTCTGAAAAAAGCTTAACTATCGACTCCATTAGGAATGTTCTTCTGGACCATTTTAATGAGTGTGAAAGAATAAGGTCACTCGACAATCTTTTCAATTTTAGGGAGTCTAAAAAGAGCTTAACTATGGACTCCGTGGGGGTTCCTTTTTCGTACATTTAATCCCTTAGGCCTGAAAAAGGGTTAAAATAATACCTGAGAGTACTCTTCTAGTGAACTAAAGTTCCTTAGAGTATACCATTGTTTGTACAGTTGACTGTCCAGACCGAAAAAGGGGTAAACTACCGCCGAATAGATGTGAATTCAAATTTTAGTTTAACGAGCATGAAAGGCCACAAGATCTCTCGACAATATTTTCATGTTTAGAGGGTCTGAAAAGGGCTTAAAAGAAGACTTGGTATGTTTTTTGGGAGTCCCGAGGGTGAGGTAAAGAGTGAAAAGGAATCATGCAAATGAGGCTCAAACTCGTAATCAGGAAAAACAAAAAGGACTCCCAAGCCTACATTCATTAGTGACAGCATGGACACCATAACACAACTAGGATCTACCTAGGGCATCTATGTTTTGGTAAGCTCTACCACCAAATCGCGACACTTCTAAAGAAACAATGATGGTTCTGTGTTGCAACCTGATGGGATCGATCCTATGGCAAAGGGATAAAGACAACGAGATACAAAAGTCGGGGTGGAAACCTAACCTATATGCGCAAGTTGATCATCTAAGGTTTTTCCCATGGACCATCAAAAGTGACCCAAAACTCCAAAAAAATGTCCTGATACCCGATCATAACCTTCCAACGCAACTCTTGAATCACACTAAATGGTTTTCAATTTAAAGAAAATGATAAGGGAGGCCAAAAAAATGACAAAAAGGGGCCAAAAAGTCTATAAATAGAAGTTGGCAGCTCATTATCACCATTGTTGATTTGGAAATTGACACTGGAGCAAGAAACCCCCTTTGATAAAAGTGGTGATTCTGGGAGCTACAGTGGACGAAACGACCATCCGTCTGGACCAAGTATAAACTCTCTCCTCTTGCAATTTAAATCTTTATTTATGCTTTTAGTTTCAAGTTTTGGGGGGGCGTCGAACTTCAAAAGGTCTTCCCTAGGTCCATGTGGGTTGTCTTATGACAGGCCGCATGTACACTCGGGTAGAGGAAAAACTACATGCGTGTACATGCGACTGTCATCATTACAGCCCGCATGGACCCTATTTAATGAAAAAAAATTTAAAAAGAAAGGGTTAACCCTCCTAAACTTGGTGTTTTGCAGGATGTATGTTCACTGGAGGGAAAGAGATCATGAGGAGATTAGTGAGTTGGTCAGGGAAGACCCCAATGTTGTTGCTGCCTTAATGCAATGTGGGCTTCTCAAGTTCTTCCTATGTCCTTTTATGCAGGCACAACCTAGGCTACTGAATGCCTTGGTTTATTATTGGAATCCCGACACAGAGGCCTTTATGTTAGAGGGGCAGTCACTGGTGCCTACTATCGAGGAAATCTATTTTTTGACTGGCCTCTCCAGGAGAGGGGAACCAGTCAATTTTTAGACATTTCCTTCAGGGCCTCATAACATATCGAAATTGATAGGACTCTATTGTGAGGCTGGTACAGACCGATCGATCTCACAGGTGCCCATAAGCAAGATCATGGATTTATCACTGTAGGCGATTGTGTTACTTATTGGGTGGATGACTGGTTCTGCGGCTCTTCATCAGGCATCCTATGCACAGATGAACTGTGCAATCCAGTGCTTAAATGCACAGATATTTGACTGGAGCACTACACTGCTAGATTGTATGAAGAGGCAACTGATAGATTGTCGGTCACAGACGTAGAGGAAATCGGGTTTGGGATGATTTTATGCTCTTTCTTCTTTGAAAGAGTTCATAGTTTCAGTCCTCGAGTGGTGGTACGAGGACATTAGGCCTCTCTTCCTGCGTTTTGAAAATGGGTAGTGTTACTACCACGACAAGGTGGTGGAAGGACCAATGAGTCCTTTGATGACGATTTCTTTGCTTGGTTGTTGTGAAAGATCCTAGTCATAGAGGATTACCCTTATGCTAGGATTGATTTCTCGAGAGATCCTGAGATACCGGTACCTCCTGGCAAGGAGAAAGGAGAGATGGGTAAGTTTGCATCATTTTTTTTGTTTTTTGTGAAACATATGTAATTTTTATGTTTTCTTTTTTATATATCATTTTTTTATACCAGAGTATTTGACAGATATGTGTCTATTATGTGTAGATGTGGGACCAGTGCGACCTGCGTATTACGCGAGGAACATGTGTCATCCTTGGCTAGGGGCTGCACCTGCTGCTGCATGGGGACCAACAAAAGTAGGAGAGCTTCCAGCCGGTGAGGCCGAGAGGGTTTTGAGATGAGTCGAGCAAGACTTTACCTCACTCACCCGCACAGTCGCTATGGAAAAGATTAAAGATATGCCACCATCTATGCAACCTCATGTAGTCAGGGAACCATTGACGTGGGTCTGACTGTTTCGGTGTTTGGAAAATGTTGTTGATCATTACAACAGGGCCCACAAGCCATGACCTTAGTTAGTCTAGACTTTTCCCGTGCCGAGAGCACTACTTGTATATATTTTTTGAGGGCATAAGCCCCATGAATCGTTATTGGTCATACTTTTGAGGCACTTGCGTCCACCTATGTATTCTGATGATTATGATATTATATATGGATTTTTATGTCTTTTTGTGTCTTATGGATCATATTTTCATTTAAAAATGTATTTACATGTTTATGTGTATGTCTTTTTATATGTGTGTGAGATGCCAGTCTAAAATCGGATTAGCTAGAGTAACTGTAATTTGGTTTAAACTCCTAGGAACATGAAAATATGTAATATAATCAAAGCTTCGTTCTAAGAGACGTACCCTAAGGAATCATTAGTTTACTTGATGATTCCTTAGGGTACGTCTAAATACCAACTGAGCATCTAAATAGACCCAGAGATGAGAGATACCAAATGACAGGGTGTCACGAAGCAACTCAATAACTGCACTATACTTGGCGACATTGTTTGTGGTGTCAACTAAGCATATACCTCCGGAAGATAATAACTGGCCTCGAGGTGTAAAAATTAACCAAGATGTGGAGGCAAGCCTCCGAATGTTCCGGCTAGCACCATCTACATACCCAATGAACACCTCTGATTCACTTGACATATGCCACAGTGACAAAAGATAACATAAAAAATGACATGTCCATAATACTAAAAGAAACTAGAAAGTAATAGTACAAAGACTATACATATGTTACAAAAAGTTACCCAAGGTGACCTACCTATGAGTAATACTTTTTGAGGTAGAACCCATTTCTAGGATCCACCAAATCATTTCCCTCAAAGTCGACCAGATGATAAGATATTTTTTTTAGAACCTCTTTTATGATGAAAGGTCTGAACCACATGGGTTTGAATTTTCCTGCCCCCAGGGGGTCCTTATCTTGGTCATAGACCGGGACAAGTTCTCCTTCAGATAAAATCCAAGGATGAACGGACCGATCATACTGACACTTGACTTTATGTTTGTGAGCCTCATTGGCTAGGGCCACATCACGACGCTGCTCATTAAGTTGCTCAAGGTATAATAACCGTTCTTCAAGTGCAGAAGTGTCTGGAAATAACCGTACTGCCAACTTTAGGGACGGGATCTAACATTTGATAGGAAAGACTAATTCCAGCCCGTAAATGAGTTGAAAAGGTGAGAAACTAGTTGCATTCTTAACAGACATTCGGTAAGACCATAAAGCTGAGTATAACATCAAATTCCAATTTGACTTGGATGAGTTGATCGTTCACTGTAGGATGGTCTTAAGAGATTTATTTACAGCTTCCACCTGACCATTTTCTTAGGGGTAGTAGGGTGATGAATGTTCTTGACACAACCCAAGATTTGATGTTAACTTGACCATCATCTGGTTCTGAAAGTGATTGCCATGGTCAGTGACAATCTCTCTCAGGACGCCAAACCTTGTTATTATATGGTTGAATAAAAAGAGAGCTGCAGTCTCTCCATCATCTTTAAACGTTGGCATAGATTCGACCCACTTTGTGAAGTAGTCTATGGCTACAATGATATAATGGTGCCCCCTTGCTGAAGGAGGGTTTCATGTAGTGTAATCAATCCCCCACTCGGTGAAGGGACCAACTGTGATGATAGGAAACATGGGAGCGGGATGTGCCCTCATCTTACGAGAGATCATCTTACATGGGTGGCACTTCTTGACCGATTCGATACAATCTTTGATTAGTGTTGGCCAGAAGTAACCTGCTCGTAAAATATTTTGGGTTGTTTCCAACCCAGAAAAATGACTGCCACATGCTCCGGTATGGAAATCATTAAGAATGATAACTTCTTCTTTGTGAGTGAGACATCGGCGCAGGATGTAGTCTACACCTCTTCGATACAATGTATCGTCGAGTATGAGATAATTCTTGGCCTGATGGCGTATACGACGACTCTCATCATGAGAAGCAGAGGTGGGGCACTTCAAATTCTGCAGATAGATAAGTATATATATGTACCAGGGATCCAAAGATGTGATCAAAAAAATATATCCTCTGATAGGCGACTCTTCGAGCAAAACATCACTTGACTCAACCGAAAGTTCCGAAATAAGTTCTGTGAAGACCAATGACTTTTTGAATTTCGTTGAAACGAAATATAAGTCAAATTCCTGGAGGCTGACTATCCATCTATTGATATTTCCACCTATTACCCATTGTGTCAACATGTATTGAAACAAATTCACAATGGAAATGACGGTGGTATTGAAAAACAAAACATAATGACGGAACCGTTGAACAACATGGACTGCTGCCAACGCAATTTTTTCAATATGAGAATAATTGAGTTCCGGTCTGACTAGGCCTCGGCTCATATAATAGATCATATATTCTAAGAACAAATCATCTTCCTGAACTAAGACCATGTCGATGGTTGACTCTGCTGTAGCCAGGTATAATAAGAAATCTTTGTTATAGTTAGGTGGCCAAAGCAGAGGGGCAGTTGTGAGGGCATGTTTCAACGCTTCGAAAGAGCATTGAGTGGCATCGTCCCAATAAAAAGGAACGTATTTCTTCAGTAAGCGCATAAATCCCTTTGTAATCTCGACATAGTTAGCGATGAAATGCCTTAAAAAATTCGCCTTGCCATGTAGACTCTGAAGTTGAAGGATTGTGCGCGGGGGAGGCAATTGAATTATTGCCCCAACCATGAGAGGATCGACCATTATCCCTGTTGTTGACACTATGAAACCTAAAAAATGTCTTGATGTTACGCAAAAGTTTCACTTGTTTTGATTCAAGTGAATCTGGAAGTGGTGACATCGCTCAAAGATAATTTGGAGGTCTGTGGGATGATCCATTCTCTTGCGAGATCGAGATCATGGAAAGCAAAATACATGGCCTGTTGAATGGTCGCTCCATCATTTTTGAGACCAAAGGGCATATTACGATACACGAATGTACCCCATGGACAAATGAATGTCATTTTGTGCTGGTCTTCGAGTTTGATTTGTATTTGATTATATCCCGAAAAACCATCCATGAAAGAGAAGGCCTCGCAACCTGCACATTCATCAATTATCTGGTCGATGAATGGTGTGGGAAAATTAACTTTTGGACAAGACTTGTTCAAATCATGAAAGTCTGTACATACATGAATCGTGCCCTGTTTCTTATTGACCAACACAGGATTTGATGCCCATTGGGTCAAATGGATAGGATAGATAAAACTGACTTTTAGTAGTTTCTCAACTTCAACCTTAATGGTTGTTTCTTTCCTAGGATTAATTGGATGAAGCTTCTGCCGAATAGGCTTGGCATCTGGATAAGTTTTGATTTCATGTTTGACTATTTTTGGATCGATGCTTGGCATTTCCTTATAAGACCAGGCAAAAACGTCGCGGAATTCTTTAAATAGATATGTGTAGATTTGAATCTCTCCGGGGGAACAATTATCTCTAACGAAAACATTCTCCATGACGCTAGGGGTTCTGGAGATATTGATCATTATGGTTTCAGCGATAGTTTCCATATTACCCTCAGCATAAACCTCATGTGTAGCTAAGGTATTAATAGGACAAGACCTATCTCCATTATAGTCAAGGTGAATTCTCTGGCTTCGATTCTGCTTAACTCTGGGAGGAAGTATGATCTGTGATGGAGATCATCCTAGGGTTTGTCCAGACTAGTCATTGCTTCAATTACTGCTTCGTCGGATGGCAAGACTAAGTCTAATGAATCAGTGTCAGCAAGAGAAACTTGAGCCCAAATAGGCTCTAGAGTCAGATCTAACTCTTGTGCAGGATTTGGATCTGTGTCGGCCGAATCTTACTGGACTAAAGAGTATGCTACTTCAGCTACGGACAAGGGCATAGACATGCCTGGGTTCCCTATCCTTTCCATCCTGGCCGATGGGGAAGGAAGTATCCATGGATCGTTGAAATAAGTCATGTGAAATGACGAAACTTGGAAAATCTCAACCTTATGGTGGTCGGATATGAACTTGACATCACCTTGAGGGGGCGGGTAATTGAAGGTACCCATCAATGATGGGCACAAACCAACCCCTATGTTGACTATGCCTAGTTGGGGATTATCAAACATTGGGACCACAGATACCTGCAATGAAGGTTCAGGTCTAGAGAAATACAATTGATCAATGGTCACAATCTGGTCCTCGTGTGTAAACAATAAGACCCGAAAAACTATAGCAACCACTGCTTGCATGGCGTAAGTCCAACTCCTTCCTAAAAAGAGATTGTAGTCAAGGGATGTGTCGACTACTTCTACCTCGACGCACATGGTCTTCCCTCCTAACTGCATGGGGAAAGAGGGAATGATACCATGTCGTTGGAATGAACGACCATTGAAAGAAGTGAGAAGAGTAGGTGACGGAGACAAAACGGGCTGGCCAATGGCCTTCCAACATGCCAACGACATAACACATGTCGAGGCACCCTCATCAACCACTGTGTAGAAAATATTCCAAGTAAAATTTTTCATTGGATGAGCCACTACTATCTAAAACGCTACGTGGTAAGGCAGACGAGGTTTTAAGTCAGTTGTATCCAGCATGATTGTACCTAGATTACAAGTCTTAGTAGATCCTAAAGTGGCTAACAAAGCTTTCCTTTGGGAAGGGCAGCTTTGGATGACCTCCAAAGCGGACATCACACAAGGGGTTTGAGACAAATCCTCCACCACAGAATAGTTCTGAGCGGCCCTTGCGTTTGGGTTGTGAGAATCTTTTTTGAACGCACCTTTTGGGATGCGTGTCATTGTTTTGCCCAAAGTCTTCTTGATCTGGAGAGGAATAGATGGGAGTTCGTCTTCTTTTCCCTTCTTAGAAGTGCTTGGTTTACTGTAGTCATGCTCTCTAGTCGATATAAAAGCATCACCCTTCATCATATACACATTCAGGGAGGTGGGATCGTTCGAAGACGGAGAGGGTCCTTGACTGCCCCCTTCCGCGCTTGTAGAGGCTTGGGTTAGGTTTTGCCCATGTTGAAATGGATTGGTTAACATGGTAGGCTATTGTTGTGTCACAAACTTTTGGGCCTCTACAAGCCGAGGACATTGGTGGGTCAGGTGGTCTTCCGCGCACAAGTTGCACGGATACCTTGCCTTCCATTTCTTAGTGTTTCCCTCGCCAACATTATTAGTGGGTTTCTTATCCCCCTTACCCTTATTTCGTTGTTTTTTATTTCCTTCAAGCTGTTGGGTGGCCTTTGTATTTGTCAATTGCACTGTGTGTATATCTGACATTTTAGTGGGGGAGCAGCCAAAACAATATTTTGGCTGGCTATTGTGTGTTGTATAGACAATTGCTGCAAATGCTTCGTCAGTTGCTCAACGGGATTTGTTTGTGCTGAACCAAAAATACCATTGGCATGTGGTCTAGCTCTCTATTTGGTTTTATCAAGTATTGAGCGTGGCGCATATGGCAATATCTCGTATAATAAACCAGACTGAGAATAGATTAGCTCAAGCTGTTGAGCTCTCATGATGGTGTCTTCTTCAGAAAACACTCCCGACATCGTGACATCTTTGGATAATTATGGGAACAAATACTTAAGGAACCACTTGAGAAGGAATGTTGGTGGGACTGGCACCTTAATTAAACTCTTCTGGCATCTCCATTCTTGGATGTGATCAGAGATATGGTCTGCTTTTGTCTGTGCGAAATTGGCCAGCAATTCTGTGCCAGCGTCGTATCTCACAGGTAATTGGAAATGGTTTCGGAAATCCATTGCCAATTCGTCAAAGGAAGAGTATCTTGAGCAGTCGAGCTCAATGTACCATTTCGCAACACTCCCTAAGAGAGTACGTTGAAACAATCACAACTATACATAGTCGTCTTTCAACGCGTTAGATGAGCACCAAAGATGGAAGGTGGTCACATGATATCCTGGATCTTCATTAGGCTTGTCCTTGAACTTTGGTATGTCCAAAGGAAACTTCATCGGCAAAGGGGTCCAATGCGGATCATGACAGATAAGGTCATTCAACAACCTTGTCAATTCTGGCAAATGCAAGGTTGTGAGGAAAGGTAGTTTGGGTTGTTGGTGATAACCATGGAAAAAGGGACCTGGAGTTTGACTGGCACCAGGTTGCCAGGAAAAGTTCGGCTGCTGGCTTGGGTTCTAGTAAAAATCATGGCCATGACCAGTGTATGGATTCTACATGTGAGGAGACATCATCAGCTGATTCCCAAAATAGGACGTAGATGGTTGGGCGTGCATTACATTCGGAGGACTTTGGGAAGGGTTTCCCCATGCCGATCCCATGGGGATAGGCATAGTACCTTGTCTGGGGTTCCATTGGTTGTGAAAAGAATTGCCCTAGATTAGCATTCCTGATGAGGGAACTGATCCCTGCCAAGATTTCCAAGGCCCTGATGCAGAAGAAGTTCCTAGGTTTTCCCCCTGTGCAGGAATAGTACCCTGCATAGGAATAGGTTGTCCGTAATCGAGATTTCCCCCATTCGGGAAAGAAACTAACGAGAAAGAGTTGTTACCAAATGCACCGAACAAATAAAATGGTGTGGAGCCTACTGGCATATTATGAGAAGGTGGTCCTTGACTCCCTGCTCCAAATAAACTATGGTGTGTAGGTGACCCGATGGATTGCTAGTGGGTGCCACCGAGTGAAGGGGATGAAGGAGGTATATGACCTCCCCTGTAAGGGAAAGCGTTAAAAGGAGTTGAAGTTCCCCCCATGTGGCCTTGCAGAGGAGCGTTAGAGCTCCCTACCCCCAAACCTAAAGTCTGTGAAGTGGAGTAGGAAAGTATAGGACTTGTGCTTGAGCTAGGCATCCCATATGAGAATGGAGGGCCTGTCGCACTCAGTGTGAAAGGGGCTGTGACTGCCACCATAGACGAGATTGGACCATTGTTCGAGGTAGAGACGGTCAAGACCATGGTGGATTAGACTAGTGACGGTGGGTTAGGAGGTGGAAAATCTCCTGTGGTGACAACCATAGTGGGAATTGAAGAATTCCTAGAAGAAGTGACAACATTTGTTTCCATTACTGCGTGCGACACTGTTTGGCACTTGTAAGGGTGAATCAGTATGATGATGGATGCTGAAAGATCAGTGGTTGGAGTTTCATATGGACCAAGATCTTTCTCTCCAAAATCTAAAATGGTCGTTTCCTCCGGATGTTGGTCGGGTACAATTTCTTGTGACCCGGTCACTTCAAAAGACCCTTGTTGGTCTAGCTTTCGCCTTAGTGGTAGCGGAGGTGGCTCCAGTGTAACCGGTGATAGGCCCAGAAGCCTTCATGACTGGTGGAGCTTGTGATCCTCCACTGTGTGAGAAGATCAAAGACACCCTAAGGATTTCTATTTGTTCAAAAAACAACACACACTAAAAAGGTCCCTCCAAGATAAAACAAGCAAACACTAAACTAGTTGGAAGAACAGTTACAACAAACAACACTAGAGGAAATTACCGATGCAAGTGCAACTCGAAAACAGAAGCACACTCTGGGTATACTCTGCAAAGCATGGCCTGATGTCTATCCTAGGTACCACATTATACCCCCGTAGTCACCTGTGTATATCTCTAAAATGATAGGCAACTAGGTTGCCAACGCGCGAACAATCACCAGGAAGGTACAGTCGAAAGTCAGGTAGACCACAATGAGAAAGGTATCGAGCCTAAAACCTATCAAGGGTATCAAAGGCAAGTGGTCTGGAAGACAACTGAAGACCTTGAACGGATTCAAGACCCACAAAGCTCCGTGGAAAATGCAATCGATAGAATCCCAAGACAAGCCCTCTATATGTGTTCTCCACTACGATTGGTCCATCTTTGGAGGGGTTATCTCCGCTACCTTTTTGCATGCGACCTCATGTTTATCCCTTGTGTTAGAGGGGGGTCCCGGATAAATTTCACAATACTCGACTTTGAAACTCCCTAACTCAGACTCCAATGTTTGATTTAATGGCCTTGAAGAGTTTCCTCTCCAACCTAATTCAAGGCCCTAACCCTAAACTAGTTGGTTGACCCTACAAACATAAAAAGTTTAATGAATTTTATATTTAGCGTTAATTTTTATGGCTTGTATTAAGTCAAAGGTTATGAAAGTGAAACTAGTGATGTTTGAAAGACGAAAGCAAAATAAATAGAAAGCTGGAAACAAAATACCTTCACTTAACTCAAATCTTAAACAAATTTTCAAACTTAAAAATTTTCTAAGATCTTTGAACAACAAAATCAAAGCTGGATTTCACTCGACTATGAGCTACTTATGATCTAAGTAAACCGTCAAGAAATTATGAAATCAAAGACTTTTCTCTGGTTACTAATGCAAAACAACACTATTTAACCAAACAAAGAAATAAAAGTTTTTTTTTTTTTTATTTGAATGCTCAAAAAGAAAAAAGGAAAAATATCAACAAGTAAAAACCAAGAAAATTTCTGGCCTAAGCGCAGATCGCAAAGAGTCACTTTAAAAATCACACACAAGAAAAATAAAATTGGACTCTCACACTTGTCTAAAAACCCTATAAAAGAAAATTTTAAGGAAAACTTCTTAATGAAAAAGAAAGCTATTGCTGTGATCAAACCTAAGTTACTGACTGCTATGACAGAGACCCAAAAACCTGAGAGGTATAACTCTTGTCAAAGGAAAGGATGACTGCCTCACCTTCAACAAAATTTTTCTCCACAAGCACACTACTGACAGTTCAACAACAAGCGTATGCATGCAATCTATGTAAAGTCAGAGCATGTGTACACGCGTGCTAGCCTTATACAGGCCGTGTGTATCTCTAAAACTCTGAGACAAATGAAAGGCCAAGCAATCCAGCCTAGGCAGAGACTACTGGTACTGAGAACTAGGATCTTTTGAAGACTCAGACACTTACTTTAACAGAAAAAAGAAAACAATTCAAGGAAAAATTCATAGAACAAACCCATCTGAGGTGAAACCTAAGCTATAGACTGCAAACAACAAAGACTAGAAAGAGTTCCAGAAAACCCCTGAGAAGGACAATTTCTGACAACGGAGAGGATGACTACCTCTCTAAAAGAAATTTTCTAGAATCATACACGCAGCTGACACTTCCTCAGCTAGTGTGTACATGCCGGCTGTGAGAAGGTAGGGCACGGGTACACACATGTAGACCTTATACAGGCCACGTGTACCTCTGTGGGTCTCAAAATAAAATAAAATATAGTCAAGCAAAGAAACAGAGATAACTAGTATGGAAGACCAAAATATTTGTTAGCTCAGACTTTTGCAGAAACTTTGAAAACAAGGAATGAAACCAGTTTTTAAAAATACCCAAAAAATATTCCCAGAAACCCTAGAGATCCCCATTATGGTTGCCAATTCTGTTGTGGGTGGGAAATCCCTCCTATGAACTAGCACTAAGGGTTTTATCATGCATGCAGAAATGACCTAAAGATTCTTACTTTTTACCATCATCCCATGCCTAGACCCCCATTACTCATATGTAAATAGAAGGCTCAAGAGATTAAGTTGACGTACCTTATTCTTCATGTTTGATTTCGATCCCTTTTCGCGCTTGGTCATTCTTTGACTGCAACTCTCCTCCCAATGATGACCTGCATTCACTAAAGAAAAACAAAGAAATCCACATGCATTTGATCTATGAACTAATGGGTTAGAGATTTAATCAATCATACAATCAATATTCCAATAATGACAATCTCATATGGTGGGACGAGAAAATAAATTCTTTTATTAACTTCACAATGATACCTTAAAATGATAAAGTCGGCTACTGCTCCTCAATCCTGGTCCTGGGATCTTCTTTCACTGTCTTCCAACTGCTTTTCTCTATAATTCTCTTTGCACAAGGATGGCTAAAGGTTGGGATAAAAGGGAATTCTCAATCGAGTATAGTTTCTTTACTATGATTCTCCTCCTCCAAATGGGATCCCTAACCCTTCTTTTATAGGATAGAAGAAGCTAGGTATTTGGTTGAATGTCCGGCTATGCATGGCCAAAAGGTTTAGTTAACTTACCCAAATATGTGTTTTCTATCAACAAATTAACTTTTTTCATTCTTTTGTAGGTACATGCGGGCTGTCTTGGGTCAGCTAGCGTGTACACACGTGCAGTAATGTAGTAGGGTGCGTGGGCCTTTATAAAAGGGGTTTTTAAGAAGAGTTGTTCAGTAGTGTTTTGGCAAAGAAGGAATCTGAGATGGATTGATTCTAGGTAAGCATGTCTGGTGAAAATTAGGGTTATAACACCTGTCAGATATTTCTTTGTCGAGTGAGGAAAGCTTAGGACAAATAGAGTCCGGAAATGCGACTGCATCTAGTAGATATGATAAGAAAATAAGGACCAGAGGTGAAAAAGTCAGAATAAAATTTTGTAGACGCATGAAATGTTTTCTTGCCAAAGGAGGATCATGCTCTTATGATGATGAGAGAATAGGAGACATAGATGTTCCACTCAGGTATAAGCATCTGGTGAAGCAATGGGTACCTAAGGAACTACCTCCTATAGATGTTGACTTTGTTGTCAACAATAGGACATATCACATTGCACCATCCTCCCTGCATGGCTTGGGGCTATTTTCCATGGATGGAATAATTGTAAAATACAATACAGTAATTGAATTGATGGACTATGTCGGACTGTGTTACAATTATAATTATTGGATGTGGTTGGTCTGGTACATGTGAAGTATGCAGAGATATGCACTCACCACAAATTATATACAACTAATAAACAATGATAAAAATAAGGAAGTGACTATCTATATTGATGGAAGGCCTAAAGCTTCTGGCAATATTGTAGGGTTTATAAACAACACACTACCCAAGACAACAAACAAACAACCAAATTGCATATATGAGGGACATGAAGAGAATCGAGTAGTCCTGTGTGCAATAAAAAAGATAGCTCCCGGGGAAGAGTTATTAGTGGATTACCATTTGAATCGAATAGAAACATTGACTAATAGTGTGTAGGTTCTATTATAACCCTATAATTTATAGGATCAACTGTTGATTGTAATTTTGTCCCTTTAGTGTTTTTGACTTGCAGATAG
>ML779754.1:759562-776410 GCA_009831015.1 Picea engelmannii | reverse complement strand
CCGGAATGAAGTCAAATCCAGGAGGGCCCCATCCCAACACAGCATCACCTCATTGCATCCTAACTCCCCCTCTCCAAGCATTTACCACCTACCATTTTTACAATTCACCACCACCATCCCGAGGTATCACATCCCACAACAACCCTCTGCAAGTTCCATGTCACGACCTCGTCAGCACGTTACATCCATCTAACCATTACAGGTCATTCTTCCCATTCTCCCCTCAATCACCAGTCTACATGTCAATCGTCTTCACACATCAAATGTCCTTCACCTTACCCACTCATGCTCTAAACGACCCGTTGGCCATTTATGACTGGCCACATACCCATTGTTCATATGACTTGTTCTTTTTCTCCCAACGTATACCCGTTCACTCAAATTCAACCCCATTTCGGTCAGTTCCCATTCCATTCACACTACCTGCGTATCAGAGACTCATTTTCCTTCACCTCTACAACACCCCATCAAACCAAATTTGTCTCCTAATAATGTGTGTTCAGTGTGCAGGTACCAGAGGAAATCAATGGCACCCAAAATTAAAAAATCAAATGTAGTGGAAAATCCTTTTCTCCCACCTCCTGTCGATCTCGACCGGATCCCATTAGCTAACAAAGACTATCTAATCTAAGAAACCATGTGTAAATTCAACTTTGTTGAGCTACAGTCATGGTTCATAGACACCTTCATCGATCAGAGTGATGAAATCAGGCTTTGGCAGTCAAATCTCCCTCTGTATCATTTTCCCCAAGTCTATCACTTTCCTGCATTCAGCCTCAAGTGCCAAGAACACCACCTCCCTAATCAGAGAGCCATAGTATCTTCGTATGGAGAAACCCTTTTCCTTATTTCACCTGACGCCATCGATCAGATGATGCAAGTACCTAAAGCCGAACCTTGTTCTTCCCTCACTATTGAAATTCTGACAGAATTGTATCAAAACCTGACATTTCCCCAAAGAGCACAAATCTTCGAGTTGTTCCTTCCTCAAGATGCCCAATTCCCTAAGAAGAATCCTCCCTATCACTCATCCATATTTTCCAAAAAGGGAAATCAGATTATCTCAACACTGTGTTGTTTTCTTGGTTACTTCTCCGATGAATGGGTGGATGAACCTGTCTTAGGTTTCCTATCCATTTTCTCTGCTAAAGAGAAAGTGGCCACCCATTTCGACTACAATGGTTTCTTGGCCAAGAACTTGCACGACCAACTGGAAACTTTCCCTTCAGAAGGCATGTTCCGGTATTCCTCAATACTGGCCTGCATGTTCATGTTCTATCAAGTAGACAAATTTTCCTTTCACATGCAGAAGATGGACAAGGAAGAAAAACCTCAAGCAGTCACTTTATGGACATCGTTGCTCAGGAGAAGCTCCACTGAGTTCACTTTTAAACAATTCATTGAGTTGTTTTATCACCCAGTTGTAGGCATGCTTAGTGGAAGACCTGATCCGAGGATAAACAAGGAGATCCAAAGAGTTCTGCACCTTTCAGATCTCACAAATACCGGGTATTGGTTCCTATACCAGAATCACATAGAAATCAGAGTGTATGGGTGTGAAATAGCTCCATAAAAGTTACCCAAGTATGTGCCTGTTCGAATATTCACACTAGAGTATATTCATCAGATGATAAACTCAGACGACATCCATTTTGTGTCTCTAAAGAAAAAATAGCAGACGAGGATCAAAGGGAAAATAAGACCGTCTGTATGCAACAATCGAGCTGTTGGGGAAGAGGCAGATAAAGTATTGAAGGAAATGAAATTCAACACCCGTTTTATTTGGTGATATGACCCTAGTGAAATCATTGCAGAGATGAGATCCAAGAACAAAAGTTCACCTTATGCTCACACCCTCAAACCAAAAATTGAAAAGTATGTGAACCAAACAGAGTGGGAAGCAAACACTCTGGTAGATATAGAGCCATAGGAATCTCCTTCAGCCTCTTTTTCACTGACTACCACTCCACAGGTACCCAAGAAAAAAAGGCCAATAAAGGATGATTCACCTTCAATCACTGAGGTATTAGTAGAATATTTTCAGGTATATAGCAAGAAACCCAAAACCACTCATGCTACTCACATGTCTGGAGAGGAAGATCCCTACTCTGCCACAATGATTGAAAGAACATAGTAGGTGGTGTCAACTTCTTCTTCAAAGAAGTAGACAGAGATAGTTGTGACCACCCAAACTCCACAAGGATCTGTACCTGTAATCATTTTTGAAAAATATGAAATGATTAAAAAGAAGAACCAGATGCTGACCAACAACACCTACTCTTAGTTTTGGAAGCAAACTTCCACAACACAACATCGATTGTTGTCAGCCTTTGACACAGAGAAAGGAAGAATGCATCTGGAATTTCAGCAAGCATAGGTGTTTCAACCTAAAGAGATCACTGATTACAAGAGGTTGACTATCTTTTTTGACACCAAACAAGTCCATCTAGCTGACCAGATGGACTTGCACAGATAGACTGTAGAAATGGTTTTCTCCACATTGGCACATGCTTCCTCTACAACAACATAGTTACAGGTGTCTTTAAGCAATGTTCAGACCTAATTGAAGTTGGAAAACATATCCTCTTTTGCAAAGGATAACATAATAAAATCCTTAGAGGAGTTGGTGCTCAAGATTGGGTATGATCCCTCGAATGTAAAAGAAGCAGAGGAAATGGTGAAGAAAAATAATGATGACATTGCATCTTTGATAAAACAATTGAAATTGCCACCAAAATAGGATTCACAAGCTAAAGAAATAACCGAGGCAGAAAACGAGAAAGAATAATTGCTAAAACTTATCATGCAGCAGAATGCACAGCTCAGAGAAATGGAGGCAGAGTTGGAAAAGTTATTAAAATATAAGGAACAATCGACCCCAATGGAAGTCATTCCATTGAGTGTAGTTCCCATCGTAGAAGTCAGTACAACAGCTATGCCAACAACCACTACAACAGAAATTCCATCAGCAACTCCATTGACAACATTGGAAAAGACTGTGGAGCTAGCAAATTCCATGGAGGAAATGACTCTGCAGGGAACAAATATCAATAGGATGAAAATGGATATTGAAAATCTACAGGAACTCAAGTCTTCTTTCCAAACAAGATACAATGTGGAGAGACAGGCAATAGAGAAGATTAATCATGAAATACAACAGCTCCAGAAACAAACAGTGGCAGGAAAGACATTAGTTGAGGCTAAGGAAAATATCTGGAGAGACATCTCTAATTCCATAAATGAGATTTGGCCCATGATGCAAAACATGTTTGAACAACATGATCTGGTGTCAAAGAGTAGACAGGCCATTGATAGGATAAGAGCATAGCTGGGTGAGATGCCCTTGACAGCCAACGAGATCATCAAGTTTTTGAATTCAAAAACCAAGGAAAATCTTGACGACTTAAAAGTTGAAGACAGGACAGAAACTATCCTTGAAGTCAAAAGAGTGTTGACCAAGAGGGGATTAGTGTTGTAGTTGGAGGAGAAAGCTCAGAACATGGACATTTTGGTTCAAAGATTTTTTAGCAATATTGAAGCCTTACAGAAAAAGGGTCTTCCTAATCTACGTGTCCTAAATAATAAATTAATGACTTTGTCTTATTACAAGCAAAAGATCACTACCATGGCCAAAGACAGTTCCAAGTTTTCATGGATAAAAGGCATCATCACGGGAAAAGCATTCTTGGAGACTCTGCATCATGACCTCAACATACAACATGAAATCAAGTACATCTTCCTCATCAAGCCAAATTTTGCTAAATACACCGAGATGGATGAAGTCTACCGCCGACTATTGAAATTTACCATCCCAAGCACACAAATATGGGATGAGATGTGCAAATTGATTGATTAAAGGTAAAGCCTCGTCCAACTCAACGTCCAACACAGTTAAATTCATCCGAATGACTCACCAATGGTCTTCCCCAAAATCAACATGAGAGATTCAACACATCATCATTAGTTACTACATTTTTGCATCTTGTTAGCTAGTTAGTTAGACTCAAACTCTATCACGTCCTGATCATTAATGACAATATCATTTGTAACTTTTATTATAAATATTTCCAACTTAGAAGTATTGAGGGTTGTTGATCTTTACGCCCAAGCAAGATCTAATCAATGTAATTTTTATCAAGAGGTTATTCCAGTAATACAAAGAGAAGTTTCATAGGATTCCTGCATGTTAATTGTTGGTGAAGTTTCCTCTGTCTGCGTAAAAAAATTTTCCTTCTCAGTTATCATATTGTCTTTCTAAATCTAATCTTTAAAAGAAGTTGAAGTTGCAAAATTTTCCATTGTGTACTATGTTCTTAATATTTTATAGATTTAAATGTTTTTTCTTCTAATGTTATAACAAAGAAATTCTTAAATTCTTTTTTTTTTAACTGATATCTCACCTTTTTCAGCAATACACCATTTTATTCCTAAAGAATCCATCATTAGCATTATCTCGCCCTGTAAAATGAATCTCATAAAAGTTGTCTTTAACATCTATCTTTTTAAAACATACCCCATAGCCCAATGGAAGCGTAATTGATGTTCAACCATTTCATTTAAAAACAATACAAACAACTTGGTTATATTCTTTCTAACTAGCCTAAAATATTGAAAATCCAAACAAATCTAAAACTCACAGAGAGATCCCTCTCTGAAACTGGTAGGGCTAGCTCCTAGTTTCAAAGCAGTTGGTTAAGGTTACCTCTGATAAATTTCTTCTTACCTCACAACAACCTTTGGGAATTTACAGAGTGATAACATAAATGGTGACCATACTGGGGACGAACTGAACAAACTTTTCACTCCTTGTTTTCTTTCCCCTAGAACAAAGACAACTTTATTTCTGGAAGAAACACAAACCCTATATTTTATCTAGAAATAATGTTCAGAGGTTGTTAAAGTTTGTATATAAATAGTTAAAATTTCCAAAGGAAGAATAAAATCAACAGTTCTGGCTCCCAAAAGAATTTCTAGCAGATCTCATCCTGACCCATAACCTGCAATAGTAATAGATAACCCCGAAAGACTACTCAGGAAGAAAAATATTGTAGAAATTTTGAGGAGTAACAACCCACTTCCAAGGTCTTTTTCCATCCCAGAAAAGTTAGTTGTTCTTCCAGACCTTGAGCCTGAAATACCCTTTCGAACAAGTCTTTTCAAGACAAAATCTGACAGTTTTGTCAGTAAAACAGTCTTAGACCAAACCCTTTTTCATCCCAGGACCCGTGAGATACTTTCTCCTAGAGCTAAAGTTGATCAACGTTTTCACCCCGAGACTGATAAGCTTGAAGACCTAGTCACAAATCTTGGTCAAGCCCTAGACAAACTTCATCTTCATCAGTCTTTCAAACTTCTTTCTTTAACTATTGCTACATTTTCTGCTAAAACTAAACCAGGTCACTCCATTCCTCCAAGCCCGTCGTCTTCTATATCTTCAAGCATTACCTCTCCTATCACATAGGTTGTTGTTCAGCCTCCTCCACCAATCATGGTGGCAAGATATGCTCCATTGGTATTGGTTCCTCCTTTACATAACATGCCCCAAGATTATCAAACTAGACTCCCACAGTTTGATAGTATTGGTCCCTTGAATGCAGAACAACATGTTGACAAAATGAACGATTACTTTGACCTGCAGGAAGTAGATGAAGCTGAGGTGCATATGAGATTATTTGCACAAAGTATAACTGGAGAAGTGAAAGAGTGTTTCAAAACTTTACGTGTTGCTACCATTACTTATATTGTTGGATTTCATCGGACTTTCCTTGATCGGTGGGAGGTAAAGAAAAATCCTCTCCAAATTCTTTCAGAGTATGAGAACATCAGAAGGAACCAAGGAGAGACAGTGTGGGATTACTGCACTCGTTTCAAAAATCTATACAATGCTATCCCAACTGAATTCAAACCACCACAAGGTTTGGCGTTAATAAAGTTCTCTAATGGTTGACGCTAACATGTCATATCAATTAAGGGAAAGAAATGCAACAACTTTGGAAGACATGAAAAGAAGTGTCATCAGTGTAGAAGCAAATCTTTTGGCTAGAAGGGCCAGGTAGAGAATAGAAAAGACGGTCACCATCAAAGAAGAACCTTCCACTTCCTCATAAGATGCCAAATTATATTCTCTAACTAGAGCTATGGATAAAATGATGGAGAGACTCACCATAACTGACAGGAACCCACCTAGGGAGAACCAAACTACCCCTCAAATCAAAAACCTGAACTTTAGAAGAAATCCACCTCAGATTAGACAGAGAGATCCTAGAGATCAACGAGAACAAAGGGGACCTGATCAGCAGATTAGACCACCTCTCCAGGAAAACTACATTGATGATGGGGAAGAATTAATTGAGTAGTTTGAGGATACTCATATAAATCTAATGGGTGATCATGATCACGATCATGAATCTATTTTCCTTACCCGGGAAGAACATGAAATCTTTCTCCCTTCACAAATAGAGGTAAATGAGGAAGCCGAGAAAATAGAACAACGAGCCTTTGAGAACGCTATAATGGAGGTTCACAGGCAATATAACTTGAGGAGTAATAAGACTAATGAGAATTCTCCGAAGAAGGCTGCTGAAATCAAGAAAACCTCAAAAAACCTTCCCAAGAAAGCCCCTAGGTGGAATGACATTGAATCCCTTGCGCACAAAACTCCAGAAATTCTTAAGGGAACAAGTCAGATAGAATTTTCATCAACCATTCAAATAGGTGCACCTGCCCACATAATTTCTATCGATAAATCACAAGTACAAAGTTTAAACAAAAACACTGCTCCTTTCATCCTTGAAGGGGAACTAGCAAAATTGAAGATTCCCATTCCCCTCTCTGAGCTGATGAACAAGAATGCTTATAGGTCTCACGTGATAAAATATCTAAGCATAGAACCCAATATAGGTACCAACGCCTTGAATGTTGGGTCTGTACACCACTCTGACATAGTAAACCTTGCCGATGATCGACCTGAGCTCCTGTTTGGTCCTGAAGTTGACGGTCAAACTGATAATGGCATCGTGGCCCCTTTTTACATCAACCTAAATATCCACGATCTGATATTACATAATGCTATGCTGGATTCAGATGCCTCTCACAACCTAATTCCCAAATCCATGATGGAAACGTTGGGACTCAAGGTCACCAGACCCTACAAATATTTGCATTCGTTTGACTCCAACAAGGTCAAATGTATAGGCCCGATTAAAGAATTATGCATCACCTTGGCTCAAATCCTGACGAAAAGTTTGGTGATGGACATCGTCGTGGCAGATATTCCCCCCAAGTATGGTATGTTGCTATCAAGGTCTTGGGGAGATAAATTGAGAGGAACCCTGTAGCTAGATATGTCCTATGCCACCATTCCAGTTTTTGGTCAACAGAGAAGACTTTACAGGGAAACACGGATGAAGTATATGGTCAGTAGTCAGGAAAATCCACACAATTACCCACTATATTATGCACACTCTAACCTGGATTCTTTTATTCTATATAATGACGGTGATCTTGAAGAACAAATCACACAATTGGAGGATGATGCACCTGATCCAAAGGATGATAAAGCAGTTATCGAAGTAAGAAACCCCATGATTGAAGAAAATGAGGAATTTCCAGCAGACTTCTGGAGCAAGGACTTCGATGGTGCTGTGATTAAAGAAGGAGTCAGAGTCGGAGTGTGGATGCATAACCATATATCAAAGTACTCCAAGAATCATTCTTATAAACTGAACTTCCAATGTACTAACAACATAGCCGAGTACGAGGCTTTAATGCTCGTCTTGAAATTATTGAAGAAAGTTGGTGCTAAGTAAATAATGGTAAAGGGTGATTCTGAATTGATTATCAAGCAAATCAAAGGTGAGTATGCAACAAAACATCCCAGACTTAGATCCTATAGGAATGTTGTTTTAGATGCCCTTCAATGCTTTACTGAGATTGACTTGCAGGTGATGCCTAAGGGACAAAATATACTCACAGATGGACTGGCTATGTCAACAGCTACCTGTAAAATCCCTTTTCATCCCACTCGCAAGTACATAGTGGAGGTGAAGTGTAGACCCACCATTCCTGACAACATCAGATATTGGCAGGTATTTGGAAATGATGATCAAATTGAAGATTTTCTACATTGTAAAAATGATTTCGAATGTACAAACATAGATTTAGAAAATGCTGACAAATTTGTAAATAAATCTGTTTTTTAGAATGGCAGTGTAAATACAATAGATGTTGAAGAATTCAATGAAAAGGATGTAGATTCTGCTATCCTACAATTGAAAAATAATGTGTTACCTAGAGGTTTAGTTCCATTGGAAGACTTGTTTGATTTTAACGATGTGGCCAAAAAAATGAAAATTGAAGCTAGTGATAAAGAGGTTGAAGATTGCAACATAGGAATAGAAAAAAACCCCAAAATGATAAAACTGTCAAAATCCCTGCCACTAGAGAAAAAAAGAAAATACATTGAAATTTTTAAGGAATATACAGATGTTTTTTCCTGGGGCTATGAGGACTTAAAATCCTATGACACAAGTATCATACAACACCGGATTCCCATAAAAGAAGAACACAAACCTTTCAGACAAAAACTTAGGAGAATTAATCCCAAGTTTCTTCCCCTGATAGAGAAAGAAATAAAAAAGATATATGATGCCAAGATCATAGTCCCCTTGAGATTTTCCAAATGGGTTTCTAATCTAGTTCTGACTAGGAAGAAAACTGGCGAGATCAGACTCTGTATAGATTTCAGAAATCTAAACAAATTCTCCCTCAAAGACAATTACCCTTTATCCAAAATGGACCATATTTTACAAAAGGTGGTCAGATCCAGTAGGATCTCCTTACTGGATGGTTTCTCTGGTTACAGCCAAGCTCTGGTCCATCCAGAAGATCAAGAGAAGACAACTTTTACCACATCCTGGGGAACCTTCATGTATGTGAAGATGCTTTTTGGTATGATGAACGTTGGGGCTACTTTCCAAAGAGAAATGGATATTTCCTTTGTGGATGAGACTGGGAGATTTATAGTTATTTATCTGGATGATGTAACTGTTTACTCCAAACCCGACGAAGAACATTTTCTCCACCTCAGACGTGTGTTTGAGAAGTGCAGGAAATTTGGGATTTCATTGAATCCTAAGAAAAGCCTTTTCAAGTTAGAGGAAGGCAAACTACTGGGACACATAATCTCAAAATATGGAATTAAAATAGATCCCAGTAGGATAGAAGCTATCCAGAAGGTGGAACACCCTAGGAACATCAAAGAACTACAATTTTCATTGGAAAAATAATTTTCCTTAGAAGATTCATACCAAACTTGGTCGAACTTCTCAGGAATATCACCAATGTGTTGAAAAAGGACACAAAAATCAAATGGAATGCCGAGTCCAAATAGTCATTTGAGCAAGTGAAACATGCTCTCACCCAAGCCCTAGTCCTGATTAGCCCAGACTATACCAAATACTTTTATCTTTTCTCCTTCGCATCTGAGCACACTATATCAGCGGTATTGTTGCAGAAAAACAGTGAAGGGTACAAGCAACCCATAGCTTTTTTCAGCAAAGCTTTAAGAGACGCATCATTGAATTATAACATTATGGAGAAACAATCATTCACTATGGTAAAGGCTATAAAATATTTTAGGATTTATATTCTCCACTCTCACACAATTGCATACGTCCCAAACACAATGGTTAAGGATATCCTGACCCAGGATAATCTGGATGGTAGAAGAGGAAAATGGATTATGGTTATTATGGAATACGACATTGAAATAAAACCTACTAAATTGATCAAAGGACAGGATTTGGCCAAACTAATGGCTGAGTCTAATTTTCATGCTTTATATATTAACTTTTTGGCTCCAGTAAACAGACTGGAAGAGCAGGTGACTCCAAACATAAAAGAGGCATTCTTAAACTCCCCATTGGTATGCATACCTCATTTTTGTACTCCACAATTTACAGGCTCCTCCACGTTTGACTAAGACCAAAGCTAGATTTATTAAATTGAAAGCATTGAAATTTTTTATTTTGGAAGGCAATCTCTATTGGAAAGACCCTGGTGGTATCTTGCTTAATTGCTTGTTAAAAGATGAAGCTGGAAAATTTCTTCAAGATTTTCATGCAGGAGACTATGGTGGGCACCTGAGCTAGAAGACCACAGCTAACAAGATTCTGAGAGCTGGCTTTTACTGGCCTACTTTGTTTGCTGATGTTCACCAGAAGGTTACTTCTTTCCACAAGTGTCATATTTTTGAAGGTAAAAGGAAGATTCTGCCACTCCTAATGAAACCCATCTTTGTTGAATCTCCTTTCCAACAATGGGGGCTAGACGTCATTGGTGAAATACATCCTCCCTCTTTGGGCCAACATAAATGGATCCTTATGGCCATTGACTACTTCACCAAGTGGATCAAGGCTGTACCATGCAGGAAAGCTACTGACTCTGTCATCATCAAGTTCTTAGAAACTAACATTTTGTCTCATTTTGGATGCCCTAGAAAAATTATAGCTGACAATGTAGCGGCTTTCAGATCCAAAAGGCTCATAGATTTTTGTAATCAATATCATATTACTTTGGGACACTCAATGGATCATTACCCATAGGGAAATGGGCTAGCTGAGTCTTCTAACAAAAGTCTGGTGAACAGTCTCAGAAAGAAACTATAGGAAAACAAGAAATCATGGCATAATAAGTTGGTTTTTTCACTCTGGGATGACAGAATAAGCACCAAAAGATCGATTGGTATGTCTCCATACTAGTTGGTGTATGGCACCGAGGCATTTTTTCCTCTTTCATTAGGAGTTACAATCATGAAACTATTGCAGGAAACACAAGAAGAACCAAATGATTTCCAAGGAAGAATAAATCAAATGATCCACCTAATGCAATCCAGAGAAGAAGTTTACAACAAAACTCAAGTGATCCAGGAAAATATTAAAAAGATTTATGACAAGAGAACCAAAGAGGATAATTTCGAATTGGGTGATCTAGTTTTGAGATGGGAATCCATAAATGAAGATAAAGTTAAACATGGAAAGTTCGATAGCTTGTGGAAGGGTCCTTACACCATTCAAGCCTTTAGAGGAAATAATTATTTTCTACTTGCTAATAGTGATGGATCAGACCTTCCAGGGGGACCTATAAATGGCAGGATGTTGAAGCATTACTTGCCACCTTAGTAGAGTGATCACCATTCCATTACATTGTATATATCATTTCTTTTACAAGTATTTTAGGTGTAGGTGTTTTTGTTCAGGTGTTTGAAGCTCGCGGAGAAGGCCCTAAGACACTAAAAATGTCATCAAAATTTATGAAATAAAGCAAGTCAGATAACAGAATAAGCTCTAGAAGAATCTTTTCAAGACAACAAGAAACATGATTCTTGGCATATCGCAAGGAGGATACCATCCCCAGGTGGAGCCACTATTATAACCCTATAATTTATAGGATCAATTGTTGATTGTAATTTTGTCCCTTTAGTGTTTTTGACTCGCAGATAGTGCTACATTCTAAAAAGAGAAAAGAAAACAAAGGAGAAAGAAAATAAAAGAAAGGAAAATAAAAGAAAATAAATGAGAAAAACAAAAGAGGGCATAAAAGAAAATGGATAAAATCCCCATGAAATGACAATGACTTGATCCATACAATTTAAACATGGCCAAGTCTTTTAAATTTAAGTATCTAGGATTAGTGAATAAGCTTGGCTGAACTGTCTAAACTTAGCCAAGTAATCAAGTTAGTTAGTGAATAAATTTGACCAAACAGTCTAATCTTGGTCAAATAGCCCCTAGGTAGAGTATTTTCTTAGTCCAACAGTCCAAGTTGGGATAAAGGTGAAAATGAGTAGGTTAGGACATAGGTTAGACAGCTTTCTTTCAATAAAATATGTAAGATGATTGATGAAAAATGCAATATTTTTTATGATGAAATGTTTTTCTAACCCCATGGTGATTAAAAGCAAAAGAAGCAGTGCGCAAAACCCATAAAAAGTCATTAAGCCTAAGTTCTGCATCATATATTGAATTGTGCCCTGGAGATTAAATATTGGGCCTAGATCTACGATTGAGTTGTGGGAACCCAAATCTACGTATCAAAAAAGAGTCTGGACCCCCCCAATCATTCGACCTTTAACGGTGGGAGGGGGTCCGAAAAGGTAAGTAAAAGGTGTGCTCAGATCTATAGTTCCCCCACCAACATGCAAATGGACGGCTTTGAAAATATTTCGGACCCCCCGATCATTCGACCTTTAACGGGGGGAGGGGGTTCCGAATAGATGTTTAAAATGCATTCTCAGATCTACGGTCATACCATCAGTGCATAATCGGATGGTCCATAGGAGTTTCCGGACCGCCCGACCATTCTACCTTTAACAGTTTGGGGGGGGGGGTCCGACATGATGTTTAAAGAATGCACCCAAATCAACGGCTCATCCAACTTCACCCAGATCAATGGTCAGCAAGGGATCTTGTACCCTCCCTGACCATTCAACCTTTAATGGTGGTGGGGGGGGGGTCTAGAATGAAGCCAAGTCTAGGCGGTACCCATCCCAACGCAACATCACCTCATTGCATCCTAACTCACCCTCTCCAAGAATTTAACACCTACCATTTTTACAACTCACCACCACCATCCCGAGGTATCACATCCCACAACCACCCTCTGCAAGTTCCATGTCATGACCCTGTCAGCACGTCCCATCCATTTAACCGTTAGAGGTCATATCTTCCCGTTCACCCCTCAATCACCAGTCTACACGTCAATCATCTTCACACATCATATGTCCTTTACCTTACCCTCTCACACTCTAAATGACCCATTGTCCATTTATGACTGGCCACATACCCGTTGTTCATCTGACCTGTCCTTTTTCTCCCAACGGATACCCATTCACTCAAATTCAACCCCGTTTCAGTCAGTTCCCATTCCATTCACACTCCCTATGTATCAGAGACTCATTTTCCTTCGTCTCTGCAACACCTCATCCAACCAGAGTTTTCACCTACTAACGTGTGTTCAGTGTGTAGGTACCAGAGGAAATCAATGGCGCCCAAAAGTAAAAAATCAAATGTAGAGGAAAATACTTTTCTCCCACCTCTTGTCGATCTTGATTGGATCCCATTAGTAGACAAAGACTATCTAATCTCAAAAACCAGTTCTGAATTTGACTTTGCTGAGTTATAGTTGTGGTTCAGAGACACCTTCATCGATCAGAGCGATGAAATCGGGCTTTGGCAGTCAAATCTCCCTCTGTATCTTTTTCCCCAAGTCTATCACTTTCTTGAATTCTCCCTCAAGTGCCAAGCACACTACCATCCTTGATAAGAGAGCCATAGTATCTTCGTCTGGAGAAACCCTTTTCCTTATTTCACCTGACGCCATTGATCAGATGATGCAAGTACCCAGAGATGAACCCTGTTCTCCCCTCACAATTGAAATTCTGACAGAATTGTATCAGAACCTGACGTTTCCCGAAAGAGCACAAATCTTCGAATGGTTCCTTCCTCAAGATTCTCAATTCCCTAAGAAGAATCCTCCCTATCACTCGTCCATATTTTCCGAAAAGGGAAATAAGATTATCTCAACAGTGTGTTGTTTGCTCGGTTACTTCTCAGATGAATGGGTGGATGAACCTGTCTTAGGTTTCCTGTCCATTTTCTCTGCTGAAGAGAAAGTGGCCACCCATTTCGACTACAACGGTTTCTTGGCCGAGAACCTACACGACCAACTGACAAATTTCCCTTCAAAAGGCATGTTCCAGTATTCCTCAATACTAGCCTACATGTTCATGTTCTATCAAGAAGACAAATTTTCCTTTCACATGCAGAAGATGGACAAGGAAGGAAAACCTGAAGCAGTCACTTTATGGATGTCGCTGCTCAGGAGAATCTCCATTGAATTCACTTTTAAACAATTCATTGAGTTGTTTTATCACCTAGTTGTAGGCATGCTTAGTGGAAGACCTGAGCCAAGGATAAATGAGGAGATCCAAAGAGTTATGCACCTTTCAGATCTCGCATAGACTGGGGACTGCTTCCTATACTAGAATCATACAGAAATCAGAGTGTATGGGTGTGAACTATCTCCATACAAGTTACCCAAGTATGTGCTTGTTCGAATATTCACACTGAAGTATATTCGTCAGATGATAAACTCAGATGACATCCATTTTGTGTCTCTAAAGAAAAAAAAACAGATGAGTATCAAAGGGAAAATATGACCATTTATCTGCAACAGTCAAGTTGTTGGGGAAGAGGCAGATAAATTATTGAAGGAAATGAAATTCAACACCAGTTTTATTCGGCGATATGACCCCAGTGGGATCACTGCAGAGATGAGATCCAAGAACAAAAGTTCACCTTATGCTCACACCCTCAAAACATAAATTGAAAAGTATGTGAACCAGACAGAGTGGGAAGTAAACACTCTGGTAGATACAGAGCCACAATAATTTCCTTCAGCCCCTTTTACACTGACTACCACTCCACAGGTACCCAAGGAAAAAAGGCCAAGAAAGGATGATTCACCTTCAATCACTGAGGTATCAAAAAAATATTTTCAGGTATACAACAAGAAACCCAAAACCACTCATGCTACGCACATGTCTGGTGAGGAAGAGCCCTACTCTGCCATAGTGATTGAAAGAAGATAGCAGGTGGTGTCAACTTCTTCTTCAAAGAAGCAGACAGAGATAGTTGTGACCACCCAAACTCCACAAGGATATGTACCTCTAAGCATTTTTGAAAAATATGAAATGATTAAAAAGAAGAACTAGACAGTGACCAACAACACCTACTCTTAGTTTTGGAAGAAAACTTCCACAGCACAACATCGATTGTTGTCAGCCTTTGACACAGAGAAAGGAAGAATGCATCTGGAATTTCTGCAAGCACAGGTGTCTCAACCCAAACAGATCACTGATTACAAGAGGTCGACTATCATTTTTGACACCAAACAAGTCCATCTAGTTGACCAGATGGACTTTCATAGACAGACTGGAGAAATGGTTTTCTCCACATTGGAACATGCTTCCTCTACAACAAAAAAGTTACAGGTGTATTTAAGCAATGTTCAGACCTAATTGAAGTTGGAAAATATATCCTCTTTTGCAAAGGATAACAGAATAAAATCCTTAAAGGAGTTGGTGCTCAAGGTTGGGTATGATCCCTCGAATGTAAAAGCAACAGAGGAGATGGTGAAGAAAAAGAATGCTGACATTGCATATTTGAGAAAACAACTGAAATTGCCACCAATAGAGGATTCACAAGCTAAATAAATAGTCGAGGCAGAAAACGAGAAAGAAGAATTGCTGAAACTTATCATGCAATAGAATGCACAACTCATGGAAATGGAGGCAGAGTTGGAAACGTTATTAAAAGAGAAGGAACAATCGACCCCGATGGAAGTCATTCCATTGAGTGAAGTTCCCATCGTACAAGTTAGTATAGTAGCTATTCCAACAACCACTACAGCAGAAATTCCATCAACAACTCCATTTACAACATTGGAAAAGACTATGGAGCTAGCAAAGTCCATGGAGGAAATGACTCTACAGGGAACAGAGATTAATAGGCTGAAAATGGAGATTGAAAGTCTACAGGAACTCAAGTCTTCTTTCCAAACAAGATACAATGTTGAGAGACAGACAACAAAGAATCTTAAGAAGGAAATACAACAGCTCCAGAAACAAATAGTGGCAAGAAAGACATTAGTTGAGGCTAAGGAAAATATCTGGACAGACATCTCTAATTCCATAAATGATATTTGGCCCATGGTGAAAATCATGTTTGAACAACATGATCAAGTGTTGAAGAGTAGGCAGGCCATTGATAGGATAAGAACAGAGTTGGGTGCGATTCCCTCAACATCCAACGAGATCATCAAGTTTTTGAATTCAAAAACCAAGGAAGAGCTTGAGGACCTAAAAGTTGAAGACATGACAGAAACTATCCTTGAATTCAAAAGAGTGTTGACCAAGAGGGGATTAATTCTACAGTTGGAGGAGAAAGCACAAAACATGGACATTGGGGTTCAAAGATTTTTTAGCAAGATTGAAGCCTTACAGAAAAAGGGCCTTCCTGATCTACGTGTCCTAAATGATAAATTAATGACTTTGTTCGATTACAAGCAAAAGATCACTACCATGGCCAAAGACAGTTCCAAGTTTTCAGGGATACAAGGAAGCATCACGGGTAAAGCCTTCTTGGAGACTCTGTAGCATGACCTCAACATACAACACGAAATCAAGTACATCTTCCTCATCAAGCCAACTTTTGCCAAATACACCAATATGGATGAAGTCTACCACCGACTATTGAAAGTTACCATCCCAAGCACACAAAGATGGGATGTGTTGTGCAAATTGATTGAGTAAAGGTAAAGCCTCATCCAACTCAGCGTCCAGTAGAGTTAAAGTCATCCGAATGACTCACCAACAGTCTTCCCCGAAATCAACATGAGAGATTTGACACATCATCATCAGTTACTACATTTCTGCATCTTGTTATCTAGTTGGTTAGACTCAGACTCTATCATGTCCTGATCATTAATGACAGGGTCGTTTGCAACTTTTATTATAAATATTTCCAACTTAGAAGTATTGAGGGTTTTTAATCTTTACACCCAAGCAAGCTCTAATCGCTGTAATTTTTATCAAGAGGTTATTCCAGTAATACAAAGAGAAGTTTCACAGGATTCATGTGTGTTAATGTTGGACAACTGAGAGGGGGGGGTGAATCAGTTGTTACCGTGCTTAAACAATTATGCTTCTTTTAAACTCTTTGCTGAAACGCTAAATGATGATCACAATAATGCAGGGGAATAAACAATGGCATATTCAACATCAGTCAC